>CAKNYM010054411.1:75425-96871 GCA_932195095.1 Andricus curvator | reverse complement strand
AAATTTTAGAAAATTTTACAAATTTTGGAAAATTTTACAAATTTTGGAAAATTTTAGAAAATTTTACAAATTTTGGAAAATTTTACAAATTTTGGAAAATTTTACAAAATTTATAAAATTTTGAAAATTTGAGAAAACTGAACATCTGAAAAATTCAGAAATTTTGATAATTTCAGAAATTTTCAACACTTTATAACTTTTGAACCTCTTAGAAGTTTTGAAAATTTTGAAAATATACGGAAATTTAGGTAATCCAAAAATTTTCACGAATTTTGGAAAGTTTCGGTACCACAGTTTTCGCGGTGACACATCATATTATATTCAAGGACACGGCTGACCAAAGAAGGTCACTACCACTTGAGAAGGCGCCTCTCCCGAGTATGGTGCTAATGACTTTTTTATTCGACATCCAAACGATTGCTAAACAAATCATTGAAAACAATTAAAATTTGTTTCGCAGCGTGAAGTATTTTACAAATTTGGAATATTTTACAAATTTTAGAAAATTTCACAAATTTTGGAAAATTTTACAAGTTTTGGAAAATTTTACAAAATTCAGAAAATTTAGAAAATTTAGAAAATTTTGAAAATTTGAGAACATTGAACATTTGTAAAATTCAGAAATTTTGAACATTTTATAAATTTTGAACCTCTTAGAAGTTTTGAAAATTTTTAAAATATACGGAAATTTAGGTAATCCAAAAATTTTCACAATCCTTAATATAAAATCTCTAAACGATATTGTCGTTTTCGATTCTGACGATTTTCGAGAGTAACACGGTGGTAACGTTTGCTTGCTGTAGGCCGCTCATATTCAACAGTAGTGTGTGGCTGTGTGTGGTGCTGCATTTGAAATCAGTGATGCTAACTGAGTCGCCTTTATATGCGCATGTTTAAATTGTAATATATACCATAGTTGATTGGCTGTAGTGCGCGCCTGTATTTGAATTCCCAATGAGGACGCGAACTAGAACCAATAAGAGCCATTTAGTCGAAGCATGCGCATGTCAAGGTGGTCTTTTAGGGATCACTTAGTTCGAGTTCGATAATAATACGTCACGTGTTTTTTCGTATTTGGTAATGCGCGGCTCAGTGTTGCCAACCGTTGCACGGTAAAGTCTGTAAAAGAAATAATGAACCATAACCTCAATTGTGATGGTAGTCTGTTTTTAAACTGTTTACGCAAACAAGAAATTTTCAAATTAATCATTTTTACGCTCTGTAACTGTGATTTCTATCATGATTTAATTATATTTATCATATTAACTATCATTTGTGAAACTCGTGTACGTTATAGTTCTACTTTCCCTATAGGATTGAAATCTCCATTTCCTTATAGTGACACATTCGAATAATTTTTTTTTTCGGTTTGAATAGAAGTATGTCAGAGATCTGTGTATGTCTACAGATCTAGCATTTTATAATTTGAAAAGATGTTCAAATTAAGAATTTTTAAGCTCTCAATGAGCACTGCTATTAAAAAAACACCGATACTTTAAGAAATTGATTTTGATAATTTGAAGGGATTTTAAAGAATAAGTTCAAAGACTATAAGGTATTTTTTTTATCCAAAAGGAATTTTCAAGATCTTCAAACAATTGCAAGGAATTTGAAAAGATTTCAAAGAATTTGGAATATTTTGACTTATTATAAAATATTTTGAAGAATTTTTAATTGATTTCACTAACTTAATAGGATTTCAGAGGATTTAAAAAATTTCATTTGATTCTAAAAGATTTAAAATTGATATATTGTGGGAAAATATTTTTTATTTATTTTGATAATTTGAAGGAATTTAAAAAAAAGACTGGGAATATTTTAGAGCATTTAAAAAGAATCCAAAGCATTTGAAAGAGATGTCAATAATTTCAATGAATGCCAACAGATTTTAAAGGGTTTGAAATATTTTAGGATATTCTAACAGATTTCAAGGAATTTTCAACCGATTTTAGTAATTTAATTGATTCAAAAGGATTTTTTAAGGAATTTTTCAAGATTAGGACTATTTTAGGGTATTTCAAAAGAATCCAAGGTATTTCCAAGAGATTTCAACAATTTGAAAGAATTTCAAAAGTATGTAAAGAATTTGGAAACTTTTAGAGGTTTCTTGAAGATTCCAAGGATTTTTCATTTGATTTCAGTACCTTATGTGATTTCAGAGGATTTTCAATATTCTGGAGTAATTTAAAAGATTCCAAGGAATTTTTTTTTATTTTGATAATTTGAAGGAATTTGAAAAAAAAGACTGGGAATATTTTAGTGCATTTGAAAAGAATCCAAAGCATTTGAAAGAGATGTCAATAATTTTAATGAATGCCAACAGATTTTAAAGGGGTTGAAATATTTTAGGATATTTTAACAGACTCCAAAGCATTTCCAAGAGATTTCAATAATTTTGAGGAATTTAAAAAAATGGTAAAGGATTTGAGAACTTTAAGAGTATTTTAAAAGATGTCAAGACATTTTCGTAAGCTTTAAAAAGTTTCAAGTGATTTTTAAAGATTTAAAGGATTTCAATAATTTGAAAGAGTTTCGAAGGATTGGAAATAATTTATGGTGCTTTTAAAAATTGCAAGGGATTTTGAAGAGTTAAAAAAATTTCAAGGAGTTCTAAAATATTGTGAAGGATTTTAAATATCTTAGGGTATTTTTAAAGATCCTATGAATTTTTGAATTGATTTCAGTAATTTAATGTTACTCATAGGATTTGAATTATTTTATGGTATTTTAGAAGATCTAAAGCATTTTCAAGATCTTTAAAATGTTTCAATTGATTTCCAAAGGTTTGAAAGGATTTAACAACTTTAACAGGATTTCAAAAGATTCTAAGGAATGTTCAATTGGTTTCAGAGGATTTGAAATATTTTAGAGTATTTAAAAAGATTCTAAAGCATTTTCAAGAGATTTGACAAAATTTGCATGGGGTATTGTATCGAAGAGTTTTCTAAAATTTCGAAAATATAGATCGATTTAATAGGACCTATGCCAGGTTTTAGGGTATATCAAAAGATTTCAAGCAATTTTGAATTTATTTCGGTAACCTAATAGGATTTAAAATGATTTAAAATATTATAAACTATTTTAAAGACTTTAATGCACTTTCAAGATATTATTAATTTTTTATGGAATTTTAAAGGCTTTGAATGACTTTAAGAGGAATGAACAAATTTTTCTGAGAGTTTAAAGAATTTGTTTACAACTTTGGAATATATGAAACTATTTCATAGGGCTTGCGAGGTTTCAATATATTTTAGAATATTTAAATGAATTTTATGCGATTTCCGAAGATTTCAATGATTTTAATGGATTTTAAAAGCTCCCAAGGTATTTTCAAAAATTTTCCAGGATTCAAGAAAATACTTAAAAATTTCATATAATTTCACGGGATTTTATAATATTTCACTGTACTTTAAGAAATTCATTAACAAGAAGTGAGGGGTTTTTTAGGTTTTCACAGATTTGTAGAGATTTTCAAATATGTTTTGCAACTAATTTGAATTCACCCTGAATTGTTACTCATTCATTCAGAATTATTTTATTATGTCTTTCGAATTTTGTTGATTTACCTGAATTTTTTTGAATTAAATCAATAATTCTATTCTGTTCAATGGATATTTTTTTCAGTTTGTGTTTAATTCGTCTTGAAGTGTTTTAACCTCATTTTGAATTCTTCAACATTCAATAAAATTCTTTTGAATTCCCTTGTATTTTTCCAAAATCATTTTTAAATTACTAAAATCAATTACATTTTTTGGAGTTTTAAATTTTTTCCAATATATTTCCATGTTTTAAATTTTAACTTTAATTCTTTGAAGTTTTATGAATTGAATTTTTCGAAATGCTTTCAAGTCCAAAAGAACATCAGTCACACTATTGATGCATATATTTACTTTAAGTCACTTTTTGGATTAGAAATGAGTCTTGCTGCAAAAAACGTCGAATTAAAAATTATTGCTGCGCACTCCCGAGATATTCTCTGGACATCTGCTTTTCGACAACTTCGCATTCAATATAAAATACTTTCGAATGATTTTCAATTCGACGTTTTTTGTAGGGCAATTTCTCTGCTTTTTTCGGTTTGAATAGGTCACTATTCTTAAATAAATTGGGCTGTAGCCGCCCTTACAATAATAAACTACAAATTCAGGCCTCGGGCTCAAAACACACTATTGACACTATTCGACACTTTTTTCAAGCGATGACGCTGTTTTGCTACTATTTTGAAAAAAAGACACTAAAGACACTATTTTCCAATTAAAAACACGAATTTATCAACCACTATAGATTTTTTGAAGAATAAAAAATTGACAGATTTTCGCAGAAGGAAAAAAAATATATATTTGAAAAGTTTTTGTTTAATTTAGTTTTTAATAGGAAAGATACTGTAACGTTTATAAAGGCCTGGAAAGTTCTATCGACAGGATAATTTTCTTCTTATAATAAAAGAATTTAATCATTTTGACGTAAACAACAGATACGATAAAAATGTTCACACAAAAATGTTCATGTATAAAAAAGTTATACTAAAATACATTTTACGTTTTCGTAATAACGTGCATCATTTATGATAACAATTAAAAAATTAATTTTTCATGAAAAAAATTCACCACATCTTTCAATGCATAATAAAATATTAGTGGCGAATGGATTCCTATAGAGTATAAACAGCAATAATTGCGGAGCAAATAGACAATTTAAAAATTTGTTATCATATTTCTTGAAAACTGAAAGATTGGTAATTACTGCCACTATTCTATGTATCATTCATTTTTTTAAACTTTGTAAAGCTTATATAATAATGAAAATTAATATTATTCGCAGTATTTATCAATTTGAAATTTATATGCTCATATACACGTTAAAACGAAAAATTCACAATTTATTTTATAAATAACATTTCTTTTAATTTATAAAATAAAAAATGTATTACGCCAATATAATTTATAAATAAGTTAAGTGTTAAACAAATTTAAGAGCCGATTATAATAAATTGAATTATAATTATATTCACAATTTTTTCAAGATGATAACGGTGACAGAATTTACCTACAAATAAATTATGAGAAATCCATTACTCCTTTAGCTTCAACATCATCCTGTAGTGCCTTCCAATTATTTTTTACGAATATTTTGTAACATTAATTAAATATAAATAACATAGAAAAAATAAGTATTTGGTTTATTCTTTTTAATAACAAAAATTAGTAGGCGCGCGCCTTGGCGCGCGCACGACTACTAGTTTTTATAAAGTTTCGGTACCACAGTTTTAGCGGTGACACATCATATTATATTCAAAGACACGGCTGACAAAAGAAGGTCACTACCACTTGAGAAGGCGCTTCTCGCGAGTATGGTGCTAATGACTTTTTTATTCGACATCCAAACGATTGCTAAACAAATTTTTGAAAAAAAAAATTAAATTTGTTCCGCAGCGGGAAGTCAGCACTTCAATTTTGAAAAATCAATATCTTTTTCAGTTTTGTCGTCCAAACGAAAAAAATTAACTTCTAAACGCACCCTAACGACATCCAAACGATTCCATTAAACAAAAGTTGAATATTTAATTGTTGGTGTGCTCACTTCACGGACATCGTAACGAGCCGTTGCCGTAACGACCAGTGCTCCCAACGCGGGCACCTTGCACTACTGCGCATGCGATGTATAAGGCGCTTCATTGGCTGCCGTTCGCGCGCTTATTTGAAATGTTAAAAAATACAATTTTTTTTATTTATTATTAATAATGAAATATAGCTTTTTTAACATGTTCAAGTGGTACGTGAATGGTTTTTAATATATTTTGAGCATTAGGTTTTACAAAATAAAAAAAAGATTACATTAAATGACATGATATTTTTTATTTTCGGAATATTCACTTTAGTTTTTAACCTAATGCTTAGCACATATTAAAAATCATCCACGTACCACTTGAACATGTTAAAATATGATTATTTCTAATTATTAATAATGAATTTGAAAAATGGTATTTTTTAACATTTCAAATAAGCGCGCGAACGGCAGCCAATGAAGCGCCTTATGCATCGCATGCGCAGTAGTGCAAGGTGCCCGCGTTGGGAACACTGGTAACGACCGTAACTTTCTGGCAGTCAACACCTGCTGAAAGTACCGAGTCCTGGGCTACAGTGTCTCTAGATGTAAAGAAATAATTTTTTTTTGTAATTGAGAACCCTAATCCTGTTGTAATGCCAGATAGATTACATTTTTTGTAGAAACAACAGTAGCATGACTCCTGAATATAAAATTATAAGACAATGGACTGCGGTTTGTAATCACTCTTTATTTTATACTAATTAGTTTGATTATAATAATAATACATTCAAACCCAAAACGGCTGCGCCCGTCTTGCAAAACTGTATAAACAAAACGGTATCTGTACTAGTATTCACCTACAATAGTCAATATTCATTTTTTGTAGTACACAAGGAAAATCGCAGTAAAACCCGAGTATAGTAAAGCTGATAGTTAAATAATTAGATTCGCAATCAGATTGAAAAATTCCAAGTCGTCATATATATTGTCCTATGGTCCTCTTGCCACTTTTTTGCTTGCTATGATCTTTTTGCTTTGTTCTGAAAATGAAGCAATATGCAAATTAAAAAATATTTATTTTTTATATAAAATACAAATAAAAAAACCAGTGCTGTGTATTTCGACCAATTAGCAGGAAATGCGTTCACGTCTCTGGATTTTTATTTTCTAGCAATGAAAATATAAACAATTTTGAAATACATTATCAACAAATGTTTAAATAGTAAGTTTTGAAAATTGTCGAAACAATTATTAATTGATAATTTCGAATTTCTGTTAGCGAGGTCTGCTCTGCCGTGATTTGGGAAAACACCGTTAACTGCAAAATGAACGAAGCCGAGAAAATCGACGAAAATTGTTCGAATCTTTATTCGCGTGTATCGCGGATTCTTATTCATTTTCTGCATTTTTGTTGTTCTTGACTAATTTGCATACGATTTTTTCATTTTTGCAAGAAAAATTGTTAAAAAATGTTGATTAATTATCTAAAATGCAGTTAACGGTGTTGATTGGGATGCTGGAATTTGAGAAAACGCCGTAACGGGCAGTTACGGCTCTCTTCGAATGACGGACCTCTCCGAAATCACAACGGCTCAAAATCGCCGTCCAATAATGTTGGTCGTCCGTAACTGCCCGTTACGGCGTTTTCTCGAATTTTGAAGTCGCCTATTTAGTCGTCTCTGATTTACGCCTGCAGTTAACGGTCAGTTACGGCTCTCTCTGAAATCACAACTCGCCAATCTTTGTAGTTAACGGTGTTTTCCAAAAATATAAGAAACTCATTTTTCGATTTTTTGCAGTTAACGGAGTTTTTTCAATTCACGGTACTACTTGCAACAGCTCCGTGATCTGGAAGAACATCGTTAACTACAAAATGAACGAAGCCGAGAAAATCGATAAAAACTGTTCGAATCTTCATTCCCGTGTGTCGCGGATTCTAATTCATTTTCTAAATTTTTTTGTATTGTTCTTGACTAATTTACATATGATCCTTCGGTTTCTGCAAATAAAATTGTTCCAAAATGTTAATTAATTATTGAAATTGCAGTTGACGGTGCTGATTTCGGATAATGAAATTTGGAAAACGCCGTAACGGGCAGTTACGGCTCTCTTCGAATGACGGACCTCAGAAACAGGCCTGCCGTGATTTGAGAGAACGCCGTTCACGGCAAATTACACATTCAATTTACAAGAATTATAGTTTAAAGGTATGTAATTTGGAACATTTTTTTGAAAAATAATAATTTTAAAAGATTTGCGCATTAAAACTCTTCAATTTTGAAGATTCACATTATAAAACTCTTCAATTTGAAAGATGAATAAATAAGAATTCTTGAGCTGTGATGATTTTAAAGATCAAAAGTCAAGAGTTTTAAATTATGAATCTTCCAAATTGATGAAATTTGAGATGTAAATCATTTATATGACAACATTTTTAATGGTAAAATTGAAAATTTGCATAATTTTTTATTTTTAATTTGAAAATTATGTATTATATGTAATTAAATTTTTTTTTTTTTAATATGTCATTCAGTTTAGAAGATTTACAATGGAAAATTCTTCAATTTTTAAGATTTTCAATTGAAGATTCTTCAACATTTAATGTCTGTTATCAATTTTTTTCTAAATGGTTCAATTTTAAATTATTAAAATTGAAATTTATATAATTTTCAAGATTTATAGTTTAGAGGTACGTAATTTTGAATAATTTTCAAAATCTGTAGTTCAATTTCAATTTTGAAGATTCAGAATGAATTTTAAAAGATGTATGAATAACAATTCTTAAATTGTTATGACTTTGTAGATCAAATTTCAGGAGTTTTGAATTTTAAATCTTTCAATTTGATGAAATTTGAATGTAAATCATCAAAATTGCAGAATTTTCAATTGTGAAACAAGAATTTTATAATTTTTAATTTTAAATGTTTTAAATTAGAAATCTGAAATTTTGAACATCAGCAATTCAAATTTTCAATGGTAAAATTCAAACTTTGCATAATTTTTAATTGTAAATTTGAACTTAGATTTTAAAAATCTACAATGCAGAGTTTCACAATTTCGAAGATTTAGAATTTAAATTATTCAATCTTAAAGATATTCAGTTCTTATGTTTTCAATTAAAAAAATTTGCAATTTAAAGTTCTGCAATTTGAAAGAGTTAAAATTGAAATTGACTTAATTTTTAAGATTTATATTTTAAATATATGTAATTAAAAATTTTTTTTTTTAATATGTCATTCAGTTCAGAAGATTTAGAATGGAAAATTCTTCAATTTTTAAGATTTTCAATTGAAGATTCTGCAACATTTAATATCTGTTATCAATTTTTTTTCTTAATGGTTCAATTTTAAATTATTAAAATTGAAATTTAATTAATTTTCAAGATTTATATTTTAGAGGTGTAATTTTAAATATTTTTTGAAATATATAGTTCAATTTTGAAGATTGAAAATGAATTTTGAAAGATTTATGAAGATTTATGAATATTTATAAAATATAATTTATGAATTTATTTATTTATTTATATTTATGATTTATGAATATTTATGATTTATTTAGCCAACGGCCATACCACGCTGAAAAACCCAGTTCTCGTCAGATCACTGAAGTTAAGCAGCGTTGGACGCGGTTAGTACTTGGATGGGTGACCATTCAAGAATACTGACATGACTGCTGTTGGCACCTCGTGGGTATGGTGAGCCCACACTTGTAGTTATTTATAACTACAAGAAAAACCTAGAAACACTACCCGAATCGGGTAGTGTCACGCCTACCCTGAAAGGGAAATGGTTTAATGGTATATATATATATATATATATATATATATATATGAATAACAATTCTTAAATTGTGATGACTTCGAAAATCAAAAGTCAGAAGTTTTGAATTTTAAATCTTCCAAATTGATGAAATCTCGAATGTAAATCATCAAAATTGCAGAATTTCCAATTGTGAAACATAAAAATTTTATAGTTTTTAATTGTAAATGTTTTAAATTGGAAATCTTAAATTTTGAAGATCAGCAATTCAAATTTTTAATGGTAAAATTCAAAATTTGCATAATTTTTAATTGTAAATTGGAAACTTATATTTTAAAAATGTACAATGCAAAGTTTCACAATTTCGAATATTTAGAATTTGAGTTATTCAATCTTAACGATATGCAGTTCTTATGTTTGAAATTCAAAAAAATTTGCAATTTACAGTTCTGCAATTCGAAAGAGTTAAAATTGAAATTGACTTACGTTTTAAGATTTATATTTTAAATATTTATAATTTTAAATGTTTTTTTTTATTATGTCATTCAGTTTAGAAGATTTACAATGGAAAATTCTTCAATTTTTAAGATTTTCAATTGAAGATTCTTCAACGTTTAATGTCTGTTATCAATTTTTTTCTAAATGGTTCAATTTTAAATTATTAAAATTGAAATTTATATAATTTTCAAGATTTATGTTTTATAGGTACGTAATTTTAAATAATTTTCAAAATCTGTAGTTCAATTTTGAAGATTCAGAATGAATTTTGAAAGATGTATGAATAACAATTCTTAAATTGTTATGACTTTGAAGATCAAATGTCAGGAGTTTTGAATTTTAAATCTTTCAAATTGAGATGAAATTTCGAATGTAAATCATCAAAATTGCAGAATTTTCAATTGTGAAACATAACAATTTTATAACTTTTAATTGTAAATGTTTTAAATTAGAAATCTTAAATTTTGAAGATCAGCAATTCAAAATTTTAATGGTAAAATTCAAAATTTGCATAATTTTTAATTGTCAATTTGAAAATTAAATCTTAAAAATTTACAATGCAGAGTTTCACAATTTCGAAGATTTAGAATTTAAATTATTCACTCTTAACGATATGCAGTTCTTATGTTTTCAATTAAAACGAATTTACAATTTACAGTTCTGCAATTTTAAAGAGTTAAAGTTAAAATTGACTTAATTTTTAAGATTTATATTTTAAATATATGTAATTAAATTTTTTTTTATAATGTCATTCAGGTCGGAAGCTTTACAATGGAAAATTCTTCAATTTTTAAGATTTTCAATTGAAGATTCTTCAACATTTAATGTCTGTTATCAATTTTTTTCTAAATGGTTCAATTTTAAATTATTAAAATTGAAATTTATATAATTTTCAAGATTTATGTTTTATAGGTACGTAATTTTAAATAATTTTCAAAATCTGTAGTTCAATTTTGAAGATTCAGAATGAATTTTGAAAGATGTATGAATAACAATTCGTAAATTGTTATGACTTTGAAGATCAAATGTCAGGAGTTTTGAATTTTAAATCTTTCAATTTGATGAAATTTCGAATGTAAATCAAAATTGCAGAATTTTCAATTGTGAAACATAACAATTTTATAATTTTTAATTGTAAATGTTTTAAATTAGAAATCTTAAATTTTGAAGATCAGCAATTCAAATTTTTAATGGTAAAATTCAAAATTTGCAGAATTTTTAATTGTAAATTTTAAAATTAAATTTTAAAAATTTACAATGCAGAGTTTCACAATTTCGAAGATTTAGAATTTAAATTATTCAATCTTAACGATATGCAGTTCTTATGTTTTCAATTAAAACGAATTTACAATTTACAGTTCTGCAATTTTAAACAGTTAAAGTTAAAATTGACTTAATTTTTAAGATTTATATTTTAAACATATGTAATTAAAATTTTTTTTTTAAATGTCATTCAGGTCAGAAGCTTTAAAATGGAAAATTCTTCAATTTTTAAGATTTTCAATTGAAGATTCTTCAACATTTAATGTCTGTTATTAATTTTGTTTCTAAATAGTTCAATTTTAAATTATTAAAATTAAAATTTATTTAATTTTCAAGATTTATATTTTAGAGGTACGTAATTTTGAATAATTTTTAAAATATTTAGTTCAATTTTGAAGATTCAGAATGAATTTTGAAAGATGTATGAATAACAATTCTCAAATTTTGATGACTGAAGATCAAATGTCAGGAGTTTTGAATTTTAAATCTTCCAAATTGATGAAATTTCGAATGTAAATCATCAAAATTGCAGAATTTTAAATTTTAAAACATAAAAATTTTATAATTTTTAATTGTTAATGTTTTAAATTCGAAATCTTAAATTTTTAAGATCAGCAATTCAAACTTGAAGCGTTAAAAATTAAACAATTTAAAACTTTGTTCCAAAATTGAAGAATTCTCAAATTATGATCTTGAAATTAATATATATGTCTTCCTTAATTTTCTGCGGACATTTATCAATTATTTCCTAAGAGATACTTCCTATTTAATTCACTTTTGTTTTTAAAAAAATTGTCGACATTTTTGTAAATAAGAAATTTTTTTCTAGTACCGGAAAATTTTAAAGTGAAAAAAGTGCAATAAAAAATATCACCAACATCCAGGAATCGAAACAGGAAATACAGAGAATTTAACCAATTTTTAGTTTGATATGGATTGAAATTATTTCTACAACTTTTGGTCTGAATATTTTTTTAACATACGTGGGCTTTTTTAGCACAGAAATACACTAGTAAAAAATCGACAATAATAACGTTTAAAATTGATTTCGTTCTGTCACTCCTGGATTTTGGTTTTCATCGAAAAATATTAAACTCTGATTTTTTTCATATTCACAAAATAGTTGACAATGACCTTCAAAGTTTTTTCAAGGTCAATTTAAAAAAAAATGGAAACCCTCTTTTTACATCGGCAATCGATAGAGCAGGGAATTTAAACTGAAATGTGTACTCATGTCGTACATAGGTACATTGTAACCTTGAAGGTCACTCTAAGGTCATTTGAACTTAAACACGGTCTGCATACCTCTGAGAATAGAAGCTTTTCAAATTTTTTTCGTAGCAAGCAAAGTTACTAACTTTAACGGAGCGTATGCAGTAGTGACCTTAAGCATGACCTTGAAGATGATCTTCAAGGTCATTTCAAGGTCAATTTTTTCCATTGGGAACCCCCTTTCAAGGTTACAATATACCTTTGTATGACCTGGGTACGTATTTGAAAGTAAAATTTCCCGCTCTATCGATTGCCGATGTAAAAAAGGGGGTTTTTCATTTTTAAAAAAACTTGACCTTGGAAAAAACTTGAAGGTCATCGTCTCAAATTAAAGGTCACCACTGAATTCCTCATTGAAAGTTAATTCAAGAATGACCTTGACCTATTTCGGATAAAAATTTAAAAAGTTAAAGCATTTTAAAAATTTTCAAAAACATTTTTTTGCGAGATTTAAAAATTCTATGTACGGGTATTCGTGGTACTGGGAATATCGAACAATTTTTTAACGACATTTTTCGATAAATATAAAATTATCAGAGTTTTAGCTTTTTCAAAATCTAAAAAAAAAAGCGCCCGATATGAAAAAAAGTCATGATAAGAAAAACGTTGCTTTTTGAAAGCCCTACAAGATTGTTATAATAACTTTTTGAACTTTCTTGAAAAAACGAAAATTCAAATTATATATATACCATTAAGCCATTTCCCTTTCGGGGTAGGCGTGACACTACCCGATTCGGGTAGTGTTTCTAGGTTGATAACTTGTAGTAAATAACTACAAGTGTGGGCTCACCACACCCACGATGTGCCAACAGCACTCAGTTTTCTCGAATGGTCACCCATCCAAGTGCTAACCGCGCCCAACGCTGCTTAACTTCAGTGATCTGACGAGAACTGGTTTTTCAGCGTGGTATGGCTGTTATAGCACAAATAATAGTCAAAAATATAAAATTCCACTTTTCGGTTAAACTATGCAAGATGCAAGAGAAGATTAATCAACGAAAATTGTGCACAAAAAAAATTATCTACAAAATTCTTTATGAATTACTTTTCGATTTGCAGCGTAGTTTTTGTTTTATTCGTAAAAAACAACATTGAAAAATAAAGAAATGAAATTTATGGACGAACGACACGAGCTGCGAAAAAAATAAATATACTAGAGTTTTTTACCCAAAAAATCTGTATTATCATCAGAAAATAACAGAATTTGTAAAGTATTTTCAGATTAGACGGAGATATGAATTAAAAATTCTTTTAATAATTTTTTCTGGAAAAAAATATATTCTCCTTTCGCTCCGCCACGAATCGAACCTCATAAAAGTATTTATTTATTTTTTTTCATTTTAACTATATTTTCTGAAAAAAGTTTCTTCTCTCGATCTCTCTAGTAGTTTAATGGGAAAGCACCCGACCAGCAATCGGAAGTTCTGAGGTTCTATTCCCAGCGGAGCGAAAGGAGAAGATCTTTTTTCAGAAAAGTTATTAAAGTAGTTTTTGTTTTAATCGTGAAAAATGACATTAGAAATAGACAAATTAAATTTTTAGACAAAAAGACACGAGGTACAATGAAATGTTTATTAACAATATTGTTCTTGATATAGATCTGAAAATTTGCTTCTAATCTTTTTTTCTCGCGAGACACGTGATGAGAATGTGTTCGTTAAAGCCCAAAGAGCTTTAACGAAAGAGAATTCACGATCACTAAATTTTAGTTGTCGATGGTTAATATGGTCAATATGGAATTGGTATAAAATATTAAATAAACTTACAGTGGCTTAGTTTCGCTCAAATTTCAGCAAGTGTTCATTTCAGAGATTTTCACAAGTTCGGACACTCTTTCTTCTTGAGCGCATGGCAGAGCTATTTGAATGACATTTATTCTTGCGTTCTTGAAAGGTTCACTTTTTCGACAATCAGTCAAAACCCGTTGTCCGAATACAGAGTCAGCATCTGTAAAGTCTTCTCTTGCTTCTGCATCAAAATCTTCGGAAAATTTTGCAAGTCCTTCAAGAGCAGCACCAATTTTTTGCCACGCACTTTCGAAATCAACGTTACATTCTCTCTTCAAATCATCAGGCGTCAAACTAAATATTTCTTGCAGTCCATATTCTACATCATCTTGGCTAATATTTTCGTCTTCTTCCGCTTCTGTTGATTTTGCCAAACCTTAAAATTAAAAATTGTATATTGTAATATACAGATTAGGGTGGCCCAAAAAAATTATTTGTCTGATTTTTTAGAGTCCTTTCCTCATTTTTTGAGATTTAAATCGGCTGATAATGGTAAAATGTGAGCTCATAGATACATAATTTTCATTATTCACCTCTGACGTCACTTTTCAGCCCCTAGGGAGTAAAAAGTACTTTTCAGCCCCTAGGGAGTAAAAAGTACTTTTTACTCCCTAGGGGGTAAAAAGTAGAGCTTTATTTCCGCATCATAGGCATGTGTCATAAAAATTACTTTTAAGTGTTCCAAGGGCTGAGTTTTGGCAAAGTTGGGGGTAAAATTTAATTCAAAATAAAAATTTCAGGCTTCGTACTGCTCAAATGGTGGTTTTACATCATTGTTGTAAAGTTTTTACGCTTTTTTTTAATTTAAGGACGTACTGAATTTTTAACACTTTGTCATGCTTTAAAGGTCGTGCCCTACCTGTAAACATTTTTTTTAAATCTCAACAAATTAGGGACCATTTTTTTTCACCAGAAGACACAAAATGAGGGGGTGAGACTTCAAAATTCAAACAAAAAAAAATTTTTTGGGCCACCCTAATACTGATAGAAACGTTGCTTGTTCCATTCAAAATTGAAGAATCCTGTTCGAAAAAGGGGAAAACCTTATGCGAATTGAGAACCATTTTTGCTTTTTGCATTCAAACTTGGATTAATGTTAAATTAAAACTTTCAAATTATCTAAAAAAATTATTGAAAATATTATACATTTTTATACAAAAATCATCGAGATTCCTAATCTTCAACCATTTTAGGCTGTGCTAGCGTTTTACGCCAGAAGTGGATGCTTTAAAAAAAAATTAAATTTGAATTATTAAAAATTTTTCAACAATTTACGTCTCTCGGTTTTGTTAGCGCAAAAAAGACGAACTTTCAACAAAATATATTTTTAAAAATAGATGAATTTTCATCGGCATTTCTGGAAATCTTTTTGAATTTTTTAAAATAATCTTTCAAAATCAAAAATAATTTGAAAATTTCCCAGGAATCTTAAGAGCAATTCTCTATTATTTCGAAACCATTCAAAATCCTTGAGAAGCTTTAAAATTATATTTCTAAGTCATCAAAAATCTGAACATCTTTCAAAACGATTCGAATTTTACTTAAAATTTTCGAAAAATTAACAAAATTTCCGTTATATCTTCCAAGCTTTTTTTCTAATATTAGGAAATCTTTTCAATCTTGTTAAAGTTTTTTTTAAATTAATCTTTTTAGAATAAAAAATGATGATTTTTTATTAACAACAGCAATTTGAAGACAAATACTAACATAAAAAAAAATTGGTTCAGATAGTAAATCTTCATTTAAGGCTAATGCGTTTTGTTTAAAATAACCAATTATCGATGAAAAACACTACCATAATCCCAAATTGTTTAAAGATGCCAAATCTTATTCAAATTAAATTTATTTTTGTTTGTAAATATCGATTTTCGATGTAAAACGCAAATTTAATGTAAAACTGTTCAAAAAAATTATAATTCTTCTTTGAAATCTGATGGTTTTACAATAAAAATCCTTAGATTCAAATCAAAAAATTCATATTAAAAAATCTTTAGATTTCAAAAAAGATTAATAATTTTTTTTTACATTTCACGTTACGTTGGCGTTTTACACAGAAAATTGATATTTTTAAACAAAATTCAATTTTATTCTTATAAGATTCAGCATCTTTTATTATTTTAATAATTTTTATTATCTTTCAACAATATGGGATAGTGTTAGGGGTTTTCACCGGAAATTATTATTTTGAATTAAAAAAAATAATATTTCAAAGAAAGTTCACTAATATCAATAAGATTTGACGAAAAATAAAAAATAATTAAATTTGATTTTAAAAGATTGATTTTAAGTTTTGAAGATTTTCAAATATCTCAAAAATGAATCTGAAAGATTTTAGGACAACTTTTTTTTTGCTCCAGAGGATTAAAATTTTTTTTCGAAAATCTTATTAATTTTAAACGATATTTAAAATTTTTCAAATTTTTGAAAAGATTAAAATATAATTCAAATCTTTAGGAGATTTCAAATCAAGTAAATCAAAATGCAGACAGTAGAAGATTACGAAAAAAATGTAGAAGCTTCTTTAGAATTATGAAAAGTTTGAAGACAATAAAAGATTTTTCTTAGGATTTGTGGAAAAATATCAAATTATTTTTTATTACAATTTTTTGGTTGAAAGTTAATCATTTTCTCAAACATTTTTTCAAGAACTGAAAGTAGGGGGAAGGATGGAGGAAGTAGGTGTAATGAGGGGAAATTATGGAAGGGAAAGTAGGAGAAATCATTTGAAATGAGGGAAATTAGGGGATTACTGTCAAATTTTCAACTAAAGAAATTACATAATTTTCAACCAAAAATGAAATTGTGAAATTTTCCGACAAAAAAAAAATATAAATTTTCAACCATATAGTTCAATTTGCAACAAAAAGGTTATTTTTCAACTAAAAAAGAAAACGTTTTCAACAAAAAGGGAAAAGTTAAATTTTCTGTTAAAATCATTAATTTTCAACCAAAAAAGCGAAATTTTTACTAGAATAGTAGAATTTTCAGCCACGGAGATGAATTTTCAACTGAAGTAAATAATCTTCAATCAAAAAAAAATTACTTTTTAACAAAGTAGTCTTTGAACCAAAAAGATGAATTTTCAGCAGAAAATTGAATAGTTAATATTCGAACCAAAAAAGATTTTAAAAACCTTAATATCTTAATATCTCAAAATTAATTTTATGTTATAAATAAAATAGTTAAATTTTCATTAAAGGAAATAAATTTGCAACTAAAATAAAATTGTAAAAAAATGAAATAGTTCAATTTTCAGTTACAACAAAAAATTTAAGCCAAAAAAAGAAGGTTTGAAAGGAATAATTAAATTTTCAACGATAAATAATGATTTTTTCACCAGAAAGATGAATTCTCAAAGAAGAAAATTAATTTTCTACAAAAAGTCGAATTCTCGAATAAAAAATTAATTTTGAAGCAAAAACATATATTTTTCACAAATTAGTTAAATTTTTATCAAACTAGTTAATTTTTTTACCAAATAAATGAATTTTTAACCAAAATGAATGAATTTACAAACAAGAAGAATAATTTTCTGAGAAAAGAGATAATTTAAAAAAAAAAAAATAGTTGAATGTCCAACTAAAAAGATCAATTTTGATGAAAAAAATCGGAATTTTCAATAATTAGATAAATTTTTAACCGAAAAATGATTTTTCAACCAAAAAGACTAATGTTTAGGCATCAAGATTAATTTTTAACCAAAAGAGACGAATTTTCAATAAAATATATGAATTTTCATCTAAATGGTTCATTTTTTAACTAAAAGAGGCGAATTTTTAACCAAAAATGGACACTTAAATTTGCAGTCAATCAATTTTTAGCAACAGAAAAAACTGATTTTCACCAAAATAGTTCATTTCAAACCAAAGAGATGAATCCTCAACAAACAAAGTAAAATGTAATAGTTGATATTTCAACCAAAAATATATTTTAAATAAAAGCTGTTGAATTCCACCAAAAAGGACGAATTTTCAACAAATTATGTAATATTTCAAATGAAAAAGATCAGTATTCAACCAAAAATGAAACAAATAAAAAAAAAATTTCAACAAAATAGGTCAATCAACAACAGAGAAGAAACTTCAACTGATGAAATTTTAATCAAAAGCAGTTGAATTCAACCAAAAGGAAGAAGAAGATTTTCAATTTTTTTTCTTTCCATACTGAATGATTGACACTTTGACTCTATTTTATGAATGAATTATAAACTTTTATTAATAATTTGTATAAAAAAAAGGTAATTTTCATGTATTAAATTTGAATTTTCGCAGAACTCGGACCCAAGCAGATCGCTTTGGCAAATAATTTTATTTGTGAAATAGAAAAAAAAACTTTTATAGAATCCACACATTAGAATTGATTTTTTTCTATTTAGAGTAAAAATTAATCAATCCAGGATAAGATGGACATTTTTAGATCCATACTCAGTTTTTTTTATCTAATATTGGAAAAAATATTTTACTCCACATGTACTTACGATGTGAGAAAAATAGTAACAAATTTTCAAATTATTGAGAGGTTTGTAAATTCTTTATGTGTAAATATGAATACAATTGTCAAATTATTTTCAAACAAAGTAACACGTAATTTGTTTAATTAATTTAATTTCTTCACGTGTACTCACCGATGGAAAATGCCATCAAAGCAAAGATTAAGAACTTCATCTCGGTCGTTTACAAAAACATACCACAAAAATAAAAAAGTCTATTTTTTATACTAAAATCGGAATGCTGATGGCGAGCCATTTATATGCTGACATTTTTGACACAGTAACCTTAAAAACGAAGCAAATTTTTATTTACCTTTAGTGTGAAGACTGTCTACGAAAAGTAGGTCTTCTTATCAAAGTTTCATTGCCAGGTTTCAAAGACGCTCTCATTTTGCTTCCTCATGGAAGAAGCTTTGTAATGGTAATATTTTCCAAAATTTTTAAATTCATTTAATTAAACCTTCCTTAATTCAAAAATGTCTAATACAATATTTCAAGCAAATTTCCGGATGTGTGTGTGTGTGTGTGTGTGTGGATATGTGGATGTCACACTTTTTTGTGAACACGATAACTTGAAAACGGTTGCAGATAAATTGAAGAAATTTGAAGAGCTTATTTTCACCACTAATATCGTGAAACTGACCCAAGGATTTCTAAAAATATTCATTGCGTTTTTTTTTTGGCACTCAATATTATTTTAAAAATCGGTTTTTTATAGAAAAACTTTTTTCACTAACATAATTCAAAGTTGATGCAAGAATAGAAAAGATTCCTTGGTTCGAGACGAATAGATTGACCTGTAATATTTATACATTTTATTGAAGAGTAAGGAAGTTATGATAATGCATAATACTTAAAATACGGTTTTTTATAGTAAAACTTTTTTTTTAACATAATTCAAAGTTGATGCAAGAATTTGAAAAAATCATTGGTTAGAGACGAATAGATTGACCTACAATATTAATACATTTATTAAAGAGTAAGGAAGTTATGATCATTTATATTATATTAAAAATCGATTTTTATAGTAAAAATTTTGGCATGCTCATCATTTAAAGTTGATGCAAGAATAGAAAAGATGTGTTCATTCGAGGTGAATCATGTTACCTATAATACTGATACATTTTATTGAAGAGTAGGAAAGCTATGGTAATGCATAATATTTGAAAATATGGTTTTTTATAGCAAAACTTTTTTCTTTAACATCATTCAAAGTTGATGCAAGAATATGAAAGATTTCTTGGTTCGAGACGAATAGATTGACCTATAATATTTATACATTTTATTGAAGAGTGAGGAAGTTATCGCCATTTATATTATATTCAAAATCGATTTTTATACTAAAAATTTTGTCATTTTCATCATTTAAAGGTGATGCGAGAATAGAAAAGATGTGCTGAATCGAGACGGATCGATTGACCTGCAATACTGATACATTTTATTGAACATTAAGAAAGCTATGATAATGCATAATACTTAAAATACGTTTTTTTATAGTAAAACTTTTTTCTTTAACATAATTCAAAGTTGATGCAAGAATTTGAAAAAAATTGGTTAGAGACGAATAGATTGACCTACAATATTAATACATTTTATTAAAGAGTAAGGAAGTTATGATCATTTATATTATATTAAAAATCGATTTTTATAGTAAAAATTTTTAATTCTCATTATTTAAAGTTGATGCAAGAATAGAAAAGATGTGTTGATTCGAGACGGATCGATTGACCTATAATACTGATACATTTTATTGAAATGTAAGAAAGCTATAGTAATACATAATATTTGAAAATACGGTTCTTTATCATAAATCTTCTTTCTTTAACATAATTCAAAGTTGATGCAAGAATTAAAAAAAATCATTGGTTAGAGACGAGTAGATTGACCTATAATACTCATACATTTTATTGAAGAGTAAGAAAGCAGTGGCAATGCATAATATTCAAAAATACGGTTTTTTACAGTAAATCTTCTTTCTCTAAGATAATTCAAAGTTGATGCAAGAATTAAAAACAATCATTTGTTTAGAGACGAATAGATTGACCTATAATAATAATAAATTTTATTAAAGAGTAAGAAAGTTATGATCATTTATATTATATTGAAAATCGATTTTTATAGTAAAAATTTTTTCGTGCTCATCATTTAAAGTTGATGCGAGAATAGGAAAGATGTGTTAATTCAAGACAAAACGATTGACCTCTAATATTGATACATTTCATTGAAGGGTAAGGAAGCTATGGTATTGCATAATATTTAAAAATACGGTTTTTTATAGTAAAACTTCTTTCTTCAACATAAGTCAAAGTTGATGCAACAATATAAAAGATTCCTTGGTTCGAGACGAATAGATTGACCTATAATATTCATACATTTTATTGAAGAGTGAGGAAGTTATCGTCATTTATATTATATTCAAAATCGATTTTTATAGTAAAAATTTTGTCATTCTCATCATTTAAAGTTGATGCGAGAATAGAAAAGATGTGTTGATTCGAGGCGGATCGATTGACCTCTAATATTGATACATTTTATTGAAGAGTAGGAAAGCTAGCGTAATGCATAATTGTTCTCTACCCCAGCTATTGAGCCTGTGTGGGGGGGTAGATCCCAGTGCGTAGTAAAGAGAACGGGGGGGGGGGGGAGCGAGTTGCGAACAACTGTATCTTACTCGGCGATTGCCGTCCCTCGTGTGAGAGGGGAAAGAGCGAGAGAGAACGTCTCACGCGGGCCTCTGTGTTTGGGAGGCAGCGTTCCCTTCACGAGCTTTTTCCAAGCCGTGAGCCCGTCCATGCGGGACGGGAGAACAGTGCTGCAGCAACTGTGCGGTGC
>CAKNYM010054411.1:45244-56344 GCA_932195095.1 Andricus curvator | reverse complement strand
ACACAACACAACACAACACAACACAACACAACACAACACAACACAACATAGCATAGCATAGCATAGCATAGCATAGCATAGCATAGCATAGCATAGCATAGCATAGCATAGCATAGCATAGCATAGCATGGCATAGCATAGCATAACATAACATAACATAACATAACATAACAACAAATTGGTTCAGAATGTAACGTAAAATTGAAAAAAAATCATAATGCTTCTGTGAAATCTAATGATTTTTAATAAAAATCAGTAGATTTGAATCCAACAATTTATACTGAAAAATCTCTAGACTTCAAACGAGATTCATAATTTTTTTTACATTTCACGTTACGTTGGCGTTCTACATCGAAAATTGGTATTTAAAAAAAATGAATTTAATTCGAATAAGATTCAGCATGTTTTATCAGTTTTATTATCTTTTAACAATATGGGATTACGTTAAGGTTTTTCATCAGATTTATTATTTTTAATAAAAAAAAATTAGATTTTAAAGAAAATTCACAACGTTTTAACAATTGTATGATAAGCAGGCGTTTTACACTGGAAATCGGTATTTTTGTTACACTAATATCAATAAGATTTTAAAGAAAATAAACTTTTTTTTATTTTCCAGAATTTGAATCTTTTTTTAGAAAAACCTGAGTATTTCAAAGGATATTTGAAAGTTTTAAAAGTTTTGACGAGATTAAAAAACAATTCAAATCTTTAGAAGATCTTAAACAAATTAAAATAACATGCAGTCATTTGAAGATTATGAAAAGAACGTAGAAGCTATTTTAGAATTATGAAAGGTTTTAAGACAATAGAACATTTTTCTTAAGATTTTTGGAAAAATATCAAATTATTTTTTATTAAAATATTAGTATATTTTTAAATTATTGAGAGGTTAGTAAATTCTGCATGATTAAATATGAATATCATTTCAAAATTAATTATATATAAAATAACAAATAATTTGTTTAAATAATTTAATTCCTTGACGTGTACTTACAGACGGGAAGTGCCATCAAAGCAAAGATTAAGAACTTCATCACAGTTTACAAAAACACACCACAAAAATAAAAAAGTCTGGTTTTTTTCTACTCAGATCCAAATGCGGATGGCGCGCCTTTATATACTGACATTTTTGACACAGTAACCTTAAAAATAAAGCAAATTTTCATTTACCTTTAGTGGGAAAGATATCTACGAAAAGTAGGTCTTCTTATCAAAGTTTCATTGTCAAGCTTCAAAGACGCTCTCATTTTTTAAATTATAATTTTTTTTCTCTATTGAATTAAAAATATGGTCTGTTTGATACTATTTGTTTAATTTAAAAAAACATCTGCTTCAAATAAATTACTGGCCCAAATTTAAGAAATAATTGATTTATTGCTTCCTCATAGAGGAAGCTTTGTAATGGTAACATTTTCCAAAAAATTTTAATTCATTTAATTCAACCTTCACCAATTTAAAAATGTCTAATACAATGTTCTAAGCAATTGTCCGGATGTGTGTGTGACTAATGTCTTGAAACTGACCAAAGGATTTCTAAAAATATTTGTTGCATTTTTTCTAAACTTTTAATAATATTTGAAAAATCGGTTTTTTATAGCAAAACTTTTTTCATTAACATAATTCGAAGTTGATGCAAGAACAGAAAAGATGTGTTGATTCGCGTCGAATCGATTGACCTTTAATATTAATACATTTTATTGAAGAGTAAGGAATCTACGGTAATGCATAATATTTGAAAATACGGTTTTTTATAGTAAAACTTTTTTCTTGAACATAATTTAAAGTTGATGCAAGAATATAAAAAATTCCTTGGTTCGAAACGAATCGATTGACCTATAATAATAATATATTTTATTATAGCGTAGGGAAGTTATGGTAATTTATATACTTTGAAAATCGGTTTCTTATAGTAAAACTTTCTTCATTAACATAATTTAAAGTTGATGCAAGAATATAAAAGATCCCTTTGTTCGAAAGGAATCGATTGACCTATAATATTAATACATTTTATCAAAGAGTAGGGAAGTTATGGTAATTGATATATTTCGAAAATCGGTTTTTTATAGTAAAACTTTTTTCATTATCATAATTCAAAGTTGATGCAAGAACAGAAAAGATGTGTTGATTCGAGTCGAATCGATTGATCCATAATATTAATACATTTTATTGAAGATTAAGGAAGCTATGGTAATGCATAATATTTGAAAAAAAGGTTTTTTATCGTAAAACTTTTTTCTTCAACATAATTGAAAGTTGATGCAAGAATATAAAAGATCCCTTGGTTCGAGAGGAATCGATTGACCTATAATATTAATACATTTTATTAAAGAGTAGGGAAGTTATGGTAATTTATATATTTTGAAAATCGGTTTTTTATAGTAAAACTTTTTTCATTATCATAATTCAAAGTTGATGCAAGAATATAAAAGACTTTTTGATCATAAATTTTCAAATATAATTCAAAGTTGATGCAAGAAAAGAAAAGATGTGTTGATTCGAGTCAAATTCTGACAATTTTTGTAGAGAAATCATAAAGCTGGGAAAGGGATAGGGTGCTACAGAACTTTTCCCATCCCTTTTCCAGCTCGAAAAATTATCATTTCGATTACAAAATTTGATTTGTCTGATTTGTCTTTGTGTTAAAAAAATTTTTTGTATTGTTTTGTAGTTTTGCGTTTTTTGTACATTTCTCTTTTAAAATTGATTAAAATGAAGACTTTGGTCTGTCTATTATTGAAAAAAATAACTAATGCTTCCTCTATGAGGAAGCAAATACATTTGCTAACGGGAAGCAAAGTGCTCGTGAAATGAGCACTATATAATTATAAATACAAACAAAGTGGAAACACTCGAGATCGAATTCACAGCTAGTTTGACAGGTTTTGATAGGTCAATTCAGTTTTATTTATCGAAAATACTATGAAAAAATAGAAAATGAAAATTTTGAGTCAAACAACGTGAGATACAAGAAAAAGTCTTAGAGAGCAATTTTGTCTTTCAAAAAGTCCTGGAAAATTTATTTTAACCGTTTTTCAATACTACATTTTCATTTTGGTTTTAGCTATTGAAAATACTATGGAAAAATCCAAAATTCAAGCTTTGAACCAAACGACAAAAAATACAAGAAAAAGTTTCAGAAAGAAATTATAGTTTTTAAAAAATCCTATAAAATTTCTTCTAATCGTTTTTCGATAGGACTTGTAATTTCGTTTTGGTAATGTTGGAAAATTCAACTTTCGAACCGAACGGCGTGATCGAGATATGGAAAAAAAAACTTCAATAATGAATGGCAGTTTTTAAAAAGTCCTAGAAAATTTAGTTAAACCATTTTTTGATAGGATTTCAAATTTTGAGCAAACGACGCAAATATGGGGAAAAGTTTTTGGAAGAATTTCAGCGTTTAAAAATTTTTTAAAATTTTTAGTCCATTTATAAAAGAATTTATGTTCAAAATATAATATTCTTGTCAGTAATTTATTTACCTTGTATTTCCATTTCTATGTCTTCGCAGTTTTTCCTCTTGACGATTATATTTTTTATTGCAGACCTTATCATTTGATTGAAAATTCAACTTTTTTGAGAGAAAATTAACTTTTCTTTAAAAATTTAAATTTTGGTATTGAAAATTCTACTAAAATCTTTCTTGGTCGAAAATGCAACTATTTTTTTTTTAATTCGTCTTTTTAGATAAAAAATCCATCTGCTTTAGTAGAAATTTAATATGATTTGACTAAAATGCAACTGTTTGGTTTAAAATTAATCTTCTTTAGTTGAGGATTGAACTACGTACTTCATTCCAAATTCAACGTTTTTGGTTGAATTCAACTGTTTTTGATTAAAAATAAGAATATATTTTTTGGTTGAAATAACTACTGTTACATTAATTGTTGAAAATTAATGATTTTTAGGCATAAATTAAATTACTTGGATGATGATTTAACCACTTTGTTAGAAAATAATTTTGTTGTTGAAGATTCATAATTTTAGTTGAAAATTCGTCACTTTTATTGCAAATTAACTTTCTTCTTGGAAATCCCTATTTCCGGGTTGGGAATTTGAATGGTTTATTTGTTAAAAATTCTTATTTTTTATGGGAAACTTCATCACTTTAATTGAAAATTCATCTCTTTGGTTGAAAGATTGAAAATTTTCTTGGACAAAAATTTGTTACTTCAAAAATTAACTTTTTTTTTACTGAATATTCATATATTTTATTGTAAATTCTTCTCCTTTGCTATAAAGTTGAACTATTTGATTGTTAACGTAACTGCTTAGTTAAAAAAAAATTTGGTTGTAGAAAATTCAACTTTTTCGTTGAAAAATAATCTTCATTGTTGAAGATTCATCATTTCAGTTGAAAATTGATCTCTTTCATTGAAGATTAACTTTTTTTTAAATCTATATTTTCGGGTTGGAAAGTAAATTGTTGTACATAAAATTCATCTTGTTTTTTGAAAGTTCAACAATCTGGATGACCTTCTACTTTCTTGACTGAAAAATCTCTATTTGTCGAAAATTCTTATTTTAGGTTGGACAATTCATCATTTTAATTAAAAATTCATCTCTTTGGTTGCAAATTTGTCTAATTCAATCTGCGAAGCATGAAATGATCTAAGTTTTCCATTATTTAAATGAAGATATTCAGAGATATTTATTCTATATGAAAGAAAAAAAAATCCAATAATAGTGTTTGATAAAAGAAACTAATTTATAATTACGAAAAGATAGAATCAGACGATAAATAATGACTTCTCCCTTGTTTTCTAAAAATATCATTCTCACCTTCTTCTAATCACGTAGCGATGTTTATTCAAGACATTTCCTTTCGCCCGAAAGTAGAGCATTTCGGTATGTAGAAGCTTTGAAAAGATTTAAAAATAACTGAAAACTTGAAAAGGTTTTGCAACATTTGAAACAAAATTTTTAAGATTTTGGACAAACAATGTAGGAAGTTCTTATCAATTTTCAGATGGTATGAATCAAATTTTTTCCGTAATATTCCCAGTAAAATTTAAACTAATTTTTATTTTTGAAAATTTAGAATCAAAAAAATATTTGAAATGCTATTAAAACATTTTTAAATATTTTCAAAATTGTCAAAAAAGAATCTGGAAGATTTGAAGCCAAGATATTTTTCAGTGACATAACAAAATTTTCTTAAAAAAAAATTTAAAAATTGAGAAGTTTCTTGAGAAATTTAAAAGGTTTCAAAGGAATACAGCATTTCTCGTAATATTCCCAGGAAATTTTAAAATGATTCTTTAATTTGAAAAATTCCGAGAAAAACAACATATTTCGTTGCACAGTGAGGCGAAAGAAAAATACTCTGGGAAATCGATATTCAGAAGCGATTTAAAGAATTTTTTTTCAAATTAGAGCTAATAAAATTCAGCATAAATCTGCCATAACCGATTTCGAAAAAAGTGTTTTTTTATTTAATAGCATAACTGAAAAAATAAATTTTTTTTAAGAAGAGTACCGATTTTTGAGAAATACTTGTCTTCAATCCGAAAAACCTAAAATCAATATGGAAACTATACAGAAAAGTTTTTTAATAGCTTAGTAATTGTTTGAAAAATTATTAAATTTTTTATGAACAAGTAAGTAAACGAAAATGGATTCATTGGAATTGGCAGCGACTCTTCAATTGATTTGTACTAAATTGGAACCATTTGTAGACAAAAACCGTTTTTGATAGAATTCATAAAAGATAATAAATTATAATCCAAGGAAGGTATTTATGATAAAATAATACTGTCCTTATTGAGGAATCGTGAAAAAAGATACCTAAAATGTATAAGCTTTTAGAAGAAAGTTCAAAGAGAAACAACCTTGCCCCGTGAACCTTTTTTGTATATCGAGTTTTTTTTTTCAATTGAAAGTTTTGATTTTCAGAAAAGACACCGCTCTTTTGTTATTTTTCAAATTTTTTAAATCTTCCAATTGATTTCGAAAAAATGTGAAATCCGTCAGCAGAATCAAAAAATAGAAGTTAAATATCCTAATTTATTTTAATTGAAGAATAGATGCGATGGTTAATCCTTAGTGTAATTGACAAATGAATGTGGTGAAAAGAGTCAACGACAACTGCCAGACTTCCATTATTTTGGTGTCTGACTTTTGAATTTAAATCAACTTTTCTATACGATGGGTAATTTATATTGGTTTTATTTCAAACTTTTAATTTAGTTTTAGGCTAGTCCAAAAAACACTCAAAACCATGGATTTTTTATACAATCATCTTTGGACAAATTTTTCTTTTTCACATTTACACGAGCATTCAAAACACAATCACAACAAAATCCATTTTCTGTTGTTTGTTTTTGAACATCAATGATTACTATTCAATAGGGTGGTCCAAAACAATTTTTTTCGAATTTTTATGGGGACACCCCCCAAATTTGTTCAAATCCACCCAAAAATAAATCCATTTTTTTTGTTTAAAAAAAAAATTATATTTAGGGGTGGCGCAAGCCCCATGAAGTTTAACATGTATTTCCCATAAGAAAAAAAGACGTTTTTGTAAATCTTATTCAGAATCCTCAATATTATCTCAATCGAGTTGAAACTCAACATTTTTCTTCAAAATTAGCCGTAGAATACGAATAAAATATCACTTTTCAAATATCATCGCCATAAGTCTGTTTTATAGGGTCCCAAAGAAACCCCATAAGTGAAAAAATGGGTTTTGCGAGTTTTTCGCGCTAATTATGATTTTTTTGCGGTTTTTTAAATGTGAATTATTTCTAATACATAAAATATGAGTTTATACTGAAAATTAGATATTTTAATAAATTGTTTAAACAATTTATCATTGTTTTTAGCAATTTTCTCATAGAATGCAGTTAGAAAGACGCGGTTTTTTCAAAAATTTTCCATTTCTTGTCCAATTTTCAAGTAGAGGGAAGTGATAGTTTATCAATGTTAACAATAGTGATTGTTTAAACAATTTATCATAATTATTAATAATATTATATTTGAATAATGCTAGAAAGATGCGGATTTGTTTTAAATTTCTAACTTTTTGTCCAATTTTCATCTGTTGTGAAGTAATAATAAATTCAACTTAACAAAATAATTGTTTAAACAATTTATTATAATGATTAATAATATTATATTTGAATAATGCTGAAAAGATGCGTTTTTTTTAATTTCTGGTTTTTTGTCCACTTTTCATTCGGAGTGAAGTAATAATGAATTAAAGTTAACAAAATAATTGTTTAAGCAATTTATTATACGTATTAATAATATTATAATTGAATAATGCTAGAAAGATGCGTTTTTTTTTTAAATATCTGGTTTTTTGTTTAATTTTCATTTGCAGTGAAGTAATAATGAATTCAAGTTAACAAAATAATTGTTTAAACAATTTATTATCATTGTTGATAATATTCTCTTTGCTTAATCGGTAGAATGTTGCGGTTTTTTCTGAAATTTTCAACTGTTTGTTTATTTTTTATGAGGGGCGACTTGATAATTAATTAGATTTAGCAAACATAATTGTTTAAACAAATTATTATTGTTTATGACTATCTTCATCTATATCGATTGCGCCTGATAGTTGCGGTTTTTGGCAATTTTTACCTTTCTGTCCTTTTCTCACTTAGTGAGGTAATAATTAATTAAAGTTAACAGAAAAGTTGTTTAAACAATTTAATATTGTTTATAACTATCTTTTCTCAGATAAGTGCTAGAAAGTGGCGGTTTTTTCTAAAATCTTTCACTTTGCATCGCCTTTTTATTTATGAACAAGTATTAAGTCAACCACAACAAAAATGATTTTTCGAAAGGTATTTTTGTTTTCAGTGAATTATTTTTGCTCTTTTCCAAATGCTTAAAAAATTAATTTAAAGAAAAAAAAACTATTTTACACAAGAGGCAAAAACAAAGAATAGAATACTTAGGAATAGGTGGAAGGACTAGGTCTTTAAATGACTTGTAAAAGTTTTTTTTTCGGATTACAGCAAGAAGTTTATTGCAAAGCGTAAAAGAAAAACTTGGAATTGCAAATCTCTAATGTTTATATATTAATTGTTAGTAATTAAGCAGGCGAAGCAAAGTGAAAGATTTTAGAAAAAACCGACACTTTCTAGCACTTATCTGAGAAAAGATAGTTATAAACAATAATGAATTATTTAAACAACTTTTCTGTTAACTTTAATTAATTATTACCTCACTAAGTGAAAAAAGGACAGAAAGGTAAAAATTGCCGTAAAACCGCAACTATCAGCCGCAATCGATATAGATGAAGATAGTCATAAACAATAACAATTTGTTTAAACAATTACTTTTGCTAAATCTAATTAATTATCAAGTCACGCCTAATAAAAAATAAACAAACAGTTGAAAATTTCAGAAAAAAACCGCAACATTCTACCGATTAAGCAAAGAGAATATTATCAACAATTATAATAAATTGTTTAAACAATTATTTTGTTAACTTGAATTCATTATTACTTCACTCCAAATGAAAATTAAACAAAAAGCTAGAAATTAAAAAAAACCGCATCTTTCTAGCATTATTCAATTCTAATATTATTAATAAGTATAATAAATTGTTTAAACAATTATTTTGTTAAGTTGAATTTATTATTACTTCACAACAGATGAAAATTGGACAAAAAGCCAGAAATTTAAAACAAATCCGCATCTTTCTAGCATTATTCAAATATAATATTATTAATAATTATGATAAATTGTTTAAACAATCACTATTGTTAACATTGATGAACTGTCACTTGCCTCTAATTGAACATTGGACAACAAATGGAAAATTTGTGAAAAAACCGCGTCTTTCTAACTCCATTCTATGAGAAAATTGCTAAAAACAATAATAAATTGTTTAAACAATTCATGAAAATATCTAATTTTCAGTATAAAGTAATATTTTATGTATTAGAAACAATTTGCATTTAAAAAAACCGCAAAAAAATCATAATTAGCGCCAAAAACTCGCAAAACCCATTTTTTCACTTATGGGGTTTCTTTGGGAACATATAAAACAGACTTATGGGGGTGATATTTGAAAAGTGATATTTTATTCGCATTCTATGGCTAATTGTGAAGAGAAATGTTGAGTTTCAACTCGATTGAGATAATATTGAGGATTCTGAATAACATTTACAAAAACGTCTTCTTTTCTTATGGGAAATACATGTTAAACTTCATGGGGCTTGCGCCACCCCTAAATATCATTTTTTTCAAAATAAAAAAAATGGATTAATTTTTGGGTGGATTCGAACAAATTTGGGGGGTGTCCCGATAAAAATTCAAAAAAAAAATTGTCCAATGTTTTTTTGGACTACCCTACTATTCAATCTAATGAGGAAACTTGGTGTGTTTCGAAACTTCATATGAAAAATTTTCAATACCTTTAATCTCGTTTATCATGACACAATAAAAAAACAAATGTCTGGAAGTTATCGGTGACTCATGTCACCACATTCATTTAACTTGGCCCACCAAGCACTATTTTAACTACTGGGTGAAAGTAGTAGCGGCCGTCCAGTCTTAGGGGGTGCGGCTAACTTCGACTGCCGTTACTACTGAAAAGTCGCTATCACTTGTGTCCTGGAATCACCAAAACCTGGCAAAAATGTGCAGGTGTTTTTTTTATTTTTACTAAATTTGGTATATTTAAGTTCTACAGGTCGCTGATTATTATGTTTTTATAAGGTTATTTTTTTTTGTTATTTTATTAACATTATTTTATTATAAGTTTCTGCTTATGTTGTGAAATAAACTTGTTGCTAGAAAGAAAGCAATAGATTTTCATATTTTTGAATTGTACTATTAAATCATAAAGTAACGCGATTCTTAACTGTAGAGTAAATATTCTCATAGCAATCTTGCGAACGAATGAACCAATTAGGCTACAGTGCATCTAGATATGAAGAAAGCATTTTTTTTTAATTGATAACCCTAATCTTGATGATATTGCAGATAGATTGCATTTTTTATAAACGAGAACAGCATGACTCCTTAATATAAAATTATAAGATAATAGACTGCTGTTAGTAATATCACTCTTTATTTCATGCTAATTAGTTTGGATATAATAATAATAATAATAATAATAATAATAATAATAATACATTCAACACCCAAGAGGCTGCGCCCGTCTTGCAAATCTGTATAAAGAAAACAATATCTGTACTAATCTTCACCTACAGTAGTCAATATCACTTTATTGTAGCACACAACAAAAATCTCAGTAAAAACCGTCTATAGTACGGCGGATAATTAGATAATCGAATAATTAGATTCATAATTAGATTCAAACATTCCAAGTCGTCATATATATTTTCCTTTGGTTCTCTTGCCATTTTTTCACCCACTATGGTCTTTTTGCTTCATTCTGAAAACGAAGCAATACGCAAATTAAAAAATATTTATATCTTATATAAAATACACAAGGCTGTTTAAATCAACCAATTAATTGTTTAACAAATGTCCAAAACGGTTTAATCAGCCATAGTTAATGAAATAAATTCAGCTAAAACAAATGAAGAATCAAAACGAACAATCGGTTAAAAATTAATCACCCTGAAGCTCGAAAAATAAGGAACTTTAATAGTATATTATGCACCTAGGGGGAGAAGAGGTGCCTCTCCCCCTTGGCGCATACGATATTTTTGATAACAAATGGATGATTTCAGACCTTTCTCGAAATACAGTCATGATTTCAGTCCATAAAAATTTTGTATAATGAAGCATGAAATTAATGTTAACCTAATTTATGGTAATTTTAGAGGTGATTTGTAACTTTCCATAAATTATCCAAAATTCATTTTAAAAAATTTCCATAAATTACCGGAAATTTATGAAAATTTTTGGTCATTAAGGGTAATTTTACAGGTAAATATGGTAACTTGTCACAAATTATCCAAAATTCATTTTGAAAAATTTCCCTAAATTACCGGAAATTTATGAAAAATTTCGGTCATTCATGGTAATTTTACAGGTAAATATGGTAACTTACCATAAATTACCCAAAATTCATTGTGAAAAATTTCCATAAATTTCCGGAAATTTATAAAAATTTTCGGTAATTAACGGTAATTTTATAGGTAAATATGGTAACTTGCCCTCGATTAC
>CAKNYM010054411.1:0-37130 GCA_932195095.1 Andricus curvator | reverse complement strand
TAAGTTAGGTTAAGGATGAAATGTAAATATATGTACAGGGAGCGGAGGCCCTCAAACCCGTAAAAGGGAGAGATTAAATATACATACTATTCGGGAATTTTATTTTTCGGGATTATTCAGTCGTTCTTTTTTTACACTGTCGTCTTTTTCACCACAAGTGTATTCGGATATTATTTTTCATTTTGAAAAAGCTTTTTAATTCAAAAATAAAATCATCACACATTTATTTATGAATTTTATAATTTAATCAAATAGTTTTTATAAAATAAAGAATAATATCAATTGCTCAATTCTGAGCAATTGTTTTATATATCATGTATCCAGTAATTTTTTTTGCACAAATAATCGACTTCAACCTATACGTACGTCTCGAACACACCCCCCAGGATACCCGGGTACCCTCCATCTAAGAATTCAACTTTGAGTGGATGGCAGTTTTGTCAGCGCGCAGGGCGAGAGAAGATTGCGATTCTCGCCTCAGAAGGACCGCAGTGCGCAATTACTCAGTCGAGTATCTTGCGCAATATTATGCATTCCAATTGGAAACGGTTCAGGCGGCTCTGTTTACGCCTGTATCACTCACTTTTCGTATTTTTGCATTGGAATAAACGACAGGGAAAAGTATTCAGTTGCATAATTATTCAAAAAATTGAAGAAAAGGGAGATGGTTAGGTAACTTTTTGAAAAAACAAAAAAATATTTCGAACAAAATGGAAAGGAATTAGACTTATATCATTTCTAAATAAAAGCGTTTGAAATTGAATTATTTGGAGTTAAAAGTATTTTAAATTAAACAATTTTTAATCAGAAGCTGAAGTTCTATCATTTATAATTCAAAACGTTCAAAATTGAACTATTTTATTTCGAAGTGAAGAATCTCGAAGTTGACTGATTTGAGATTAAAATTCCAAAAATACAATTCCAATTACTAATGTAAAGAAATTGAAATTGTCTTATTTCTAATTGAAAGCCTTAACATTAAAATTAAATTATTTTATGTTAAAAATGAAGTAATTTTAAATGAGAAACATTGCAAAATGAACAAGTTTATGCAGAGGAACGTTGAAAATTGAACGGATCTCAACTTGATTTAAAATTTAAAAAACTTTGAATACTCTAAAATTGTATCAATTCAATATGAAAGAAATTATTCAATTCCTGAGGTATCAATTTCAAATAGTTTCATTTTTATCAATTTTCATTTTAAATAACACAATTTTGCACTTTTTAATTGCAGATCGTTAAATTTTAACACTTTAGAATTATTCTTGATTCTTGAAATTTTCCAACCATATATTTTACAATTTCATATGATTAATTTTTTTTAAATTTCCAACTAAAAATCGGAAAATTTTAAGATACTACAGTAAAATTTTCTTTAATTTAAAGAAAACTACATAACAAGATCGTTATATGTATATGATTCCAATGTTTTAAATCGCACAATTTTAAGCGTTTCCATTCGAAATTCTTTTTTTTTTCTTAATTTGGGTTTAAACTTTAAACATTATATGTTTTCTAATTGGGATCTTTAAAAATTGATGAATTCAAACTTGAAGCGTGACATAATAAACAATTCAAAACTTTTTTTAAAAATTGAAGAATTTTTGAATCATGATCTTGAAATTTAGTCTTAATTTAATAATAATTAATTAATTAATTTTTTTCCCCTAATTTTTTTCGGACCAAACCCCAAGAATCCTAATTGGAAATACAACGAATTCAACAAATTTTGGGTTTGGCATGGAATTAAATTATCTTTATAACTTGTGGTTTAAAAATTTTCTTGAACATATGTGGGGGTTTTTAGCACATAAATACACTAGTAAAAAATCGACTATAATGTCCCTTAAAATTGAATAATTTTAGGGACAAACAGAAAAAAGTAGACTTATTTCAAATTTATAACGTTTGTATCATACATTGAACAATTTAAACCCCTGAGCTTTTTAAAAACTTTTTTAAAATTTTTTGACACTTCTTTGTCCATAAGAAACGACTTTCTTGCATCTGAAACTTTTAGAGTATAAAGAAGTAAACGGACACAAAATAAAATAATCTCTTGTTTTTGGTTTTGATTTCGTGAAAATAGAGAGAGCTGTTTAGCCCACACAAAACAGCTTAAAAATCGAAATTTCACTGAGGAAAATGATAAATATTTTTCCCTATACGATAAAAAAATAAAAAAATGTATACAGCAGAAATTGCAAAAAATGGGTGTTTTTTATGTTACGGTGTCATCAAAAGGCAAATCGCAATTTCAGAAATACCCAAAATCTTAATTATTAATGCTATTGTAGACTATTATAGTTGAGAAATTTTAGGTTTGTGGTATTCAGTATATTGAATAATTTGAAATTCAAAGCTATTTAAATATGCAAGAATTTTGAATGAAGAGTGTTTGATAAATGTTTGATAATTTTGGATTATTATTTTTTCAATTATTCAGTTACAACTTGAAATTGTTTAAAGTTGCAGGATAAGAAATGAAAGTCTTGTAATACTTTATTTTTTTATAATATGGAATCCCACAAATTATTCCTTTTGGTGAGGAAATAACACCTAATACTTGTAAAAATTGAAAAAATATATATTTAGTGGTCGCTCAAAGTCATTTTTTTTTAAGTACTGGTTTCTGAATAAATTGACTCTTTCTAATTCCGTTCTGTCACTCATGGATTTCGTTTTTCATAAAAAAAATATTAAACAGTACAGCGTAAAACAAAAATTCTATTATTGTTTTTTTAGCTGCTATAGCTACATTTATTCAAGCAACCATTGTCTGATTTAACCGTTTTTGTTGGTTTGGCATTTGTTAAACGATTAGTTCGTTGAATCGCACGGCAAAAAATATTTGTTAGAATAATAATATCAAATAAATATGAAACATTAAACAAACTTACATTGGCTCAATTTCAGACAAATTTTAGCAAGTGTTCATTTCAGCGATTTTCACAAGTTCGGAGACTCTGTCTTCCTTGGCGCATGGCAGCGCTACTTTAATGAAATTTATTATTTCGTTTTTGAAAGGTTCACTATTTCGACAGTCAGCAAAAACCCGTGGTCCGAATATAGAGTCAGCATCTGTGAAGTGCTCGCTTGATTCTGCTTCGAAATCATCGTAAAATTTGTCAAATTTTTCAAGAGCAACACCGATTTCTGGCCACGCAGTTTCGAAATCAACGTTACATTCTTTCATCAAATCCTCAGGCATCAAATTAAATATTCCTTCCAGTCCAGATTCTACATCCTCTTTATCCATATTGTCTTCTCCTTCGACTTGTATTGATTCTGCCAAACCTTAAAATTTGTAAATTATATGTTATAATATAATGAAAAAACGTTTCGAGCTCTATTGAGCATTGAAGAATCCTATCTAAAAACTAACTGTGAATTCGATCTCGAGTGTTTTCACTTTGTTTCTGTATGTTATTATATGATGTATTTGATTCCACCTAGAGGAAGCATTAGTGATTTTTTAAACAATAGGCAAACTGAATTTTTCATTCTCATCAATTTGAAAATACAATGACAAATAAGACATATCAAATTTTTTATTTTGCAATTTGTTGCTCAATCAACTTTTGTGGGTAATGATTAAGAAAAAGGATATTCCTAACAATATTCAAATTATCTTTGTGAAATGAAATGTGGGACAAACCTAGAGCTCTGTCAACTAAGTTTTGGATTGCTGCAATTTTGTTTTGAAAAGGATGAGCCGAAAAGAAATTTAAAATTCTACCTGAATATGTACTTTTCCTATACCAATTGGTAATGATATTACCATCCTAACCCTTAATTACTTCTACGTCCAAACAACTGATTCTATTATTGTTCTCTATTTCATGGGTAAATTGAGTTTTTTTTCTTTTCCCAAGTGCCATTTCTTTTAAGACATTCAGATTGATCAAAGAAGATCTTGAAATAGTGTTACAACTATTTTGAAATAATTTCCAGTTGGTTAGAATAATTTCCAAAAATTGTTAAAGTGTTATAAACAAAATGAAGAAAAGTCATTTTTTCGGATTAGCAATATTTAGCTCATTCAAATAAATAGATTTTGTATGAAATGTGAGAGAAATGAAAGTTTCATTACCAATAATTAAGAATAGATGCTTTTTGGTATTTATTTAAACAATTTTTATAAACAAGTTCACAGTTTGCCGATTTTTAACTGAATAGGCTGAATTTTTGTTTACGGAATCAACTAGGTATGTCTTTCTGATGACTTTTTACAATTTGTCAATTTGCAAAGTATCATAGCAAAGTGTCGTCGGAAAGACAACTCTATTTGATTCCGTAAACGAAAATTGAGCCTATTCATTGAAAAATCGCCAAACTGTGAATTTTTAAATAAAAATTGTTCAAATAATGAATAATTGTTGTCAGTTTGCAAAGTAGCATAGTAAAGATTCATGGGAAAAATATACCTAGTTGATTCCGTATACAAAAATTGAGCCTATTTATTGAAAAGTCACCAAACTGTGAATTTTTTTATAACAATTGCTTAAGCAATTAATAATTGTTGTCAATTTGCAAATTATCGTAGCAGTCATCGGAACGACATCCCTAGTTGATTCCGTAAACAAAAATTGAGCCTGTTCATTGAAAAGTCGCCGAACAGTGAATTTGTTTATAAAAATTGTTCAAACAATTACCAAAAAGCATCTATTCTTAATTAATCATAATGGAACAATTATTTCTCTCACATTTTATACAAAATCTATCAATTTCAATGAGCTAAACATTGCTAATCCCAAGAAATGACTTTTCTTCATAAATTTGAAATTTAAGAATTTCAAATTAGATTGAAATCAAATTCAAAATCCCATTTAGCGTCCAATACGTCCAATTCTAATTCACTTTCGATTCTGGAAATTTTTACTTTCAAAAAATTAACATGAGTTAAAACATCCTTGATCAGTAAATTCAGCATTGAGGGTTTGAAATTCTTCAAATTATGTTCAAATTGTCTATTGAAAAAATTACTGTGAAAAGCAAAATCTGATTTTTCTTTCCTCTTTTTTATTTGTGTGCAAAAAAACAATTTTTTTTTTTATTTTAGGAATTGCAATGGGAGCATTTTGTGGTGTTTGGCCAAATTGGATCGTTGAATTGTTGTTTTATTTTCAGGAATTCTATACATTAAAAATAATTATTGAATTTTTTACTCGATTTCTGCATTGAACAATTAATTTTGAAAATGGGAAAATTTTGAGGCAAGATACAAGGTTGATATATATAATTTCCGTTTGGTTTATACAATTATTCTATGAAACAAATAACAATTATATATAATATTTCAAACTATGTATAAACTATATATAATTTTTCCGCCTGGGGTTACTGTATTATCCATTCTTTTTTTAAGCAAAAATTTATAATGAATACCAAGCTTTTTAGGTGCTTCATAGATATTGTAGGAATTATTATTTTTCATGGTTTACTATGAGAAATAAAGAAAATCAGCGTAAATTGTATAAAAATGACTATATGTTCAAATAAACGTTGCAAATTACAAATTATTAATTCTATAATTTTTATCCTTTGCATTTTGAATTCCTTCCTTTTGAAAAATTTAGAATTGAAAAGTTGTCTTTTTACTATAAAAATCGGGACGACTGAAAAATCCCGAAAAATAAAATATTTCAGAATAATAAAATTCCCGAATTATAAAATTCACAATTATTAAAATTCCCGATGATATAATTCCTGAACAGTTCACAATATTACCGAATTGGAAAATTCACGAATAATGAAATTTCAGACATTTTATAATATTACCGAATTTGAAAATTCTCAAATGATAAAATTCTCGACAGAAAATAGCCGAATTACAATTAAAACTACATTATAATTGAAAATTTGTTTAATTATAAACAATACAAAATTGTTTATATTCGTGAATTTTATAATTCTTGAATTTTCAAAATTTAAGAATTTTTATCTATACATCTTTAAACTTGAGGACTCCTCAATAGTAAATCTTTAAAATTGAACTATTGCAACAAAAAAGCGTTCAAAAGTATGATATACCTTCAAAATATAAATCTTGAAATTTGAATAATTGCAATTATATATTTACAAAATTCAAGAGTTTTCAATTGTAACTCTTAGTCAAAACTGTAGAACTTTGAATTGTAATATTTAAAATTGAAAAGTTTTGAGTTTGCAAAATTTACAAAAGATAATTATCAAAATTTTAAGTTTCACAATTAACAATTCTGTAATTTTGATTATCAACGTTCGAAATTTCTGCAAATTGGAATATTTCAAATTGAAATCTTGACTTTTGATCTTGAAAATTGAATAATCTTCAAAACTTGAAGAGTTTTTAAATGTATCTCTTCAAATTGTAGAATTTGTATGTACCTGAAATTGAACTTTTTTTTTTAAATTTAAAATAATTATACAAATTTTGATTTTTAAAATTGAAATTCTGTAATTTTGATGGTGAATTGGAAGTTTCATCAATTTGGAAGATTTAGAATTGAAAACTCTCAATTTTTGATTTTCACAATCGTCAAAGTCATCAAAATTTAAGAATTTTTATTTATACATCTTGAAAATTAAACAATTTTAAACTGCAAATCGTTAAAATTCAAGAATTTTCATTGCAAATATTAAAAATTGTAGAACTTCAAATTGTCAATCTTTAAAATTGAAGAGCTTTTAATTTTTAAAACTTACAATTAAGAATGATGCCAGCTTTCAATTTTGCGGAACTGAAAAGAAATGTAGCTTTTCCTTGTTTGATTTTTTTGCTTTGTACTCACTGGTGCAATTGGGTAGTATGCAGTAACAACCGCCCATTTTTATTCACAATTTATTCATAAAACTTCAAAAATAAGTGAATATTATGCGCTACGATTACATTCTGTGGGAAACTGTTTTAAACTAATCGAGTGACGATCGACGCGCCGTTAGTTCGGCTTTCCGCCGCTGTGGACAAAATATAGCACACGTGTTTCTAACTACAGAATGGGTCGTGGCATACTCCTGGTCTTTAATAAAATGTATCAATATGCTAGGTCAATCGACTCCACTTGAATCAACACATCTTTTCTATTCTTGCATCAACTTTAAATTATGAGAATGAGAACATTTTCACTATAAAAATCGATTTTCAATATCATATAAATGGCCATAAGTTTCAAACTCTTTAATGAAATCTATTAATATTCTAGGTCAATCGACTTCACTCGAATCAACGCATCTTTTCCATTCTTGCATCAACTTTGAATTATGAGAATTAGAAAACTTTTACTGTAGAAATCGATTTTTAATATAATATAAATGACCACAACTTCCTCATTCTGTAATCAAATGTATTAATATTATAGGTCAATCGATTCTTCTCTAATCGACACATCTGTTATATTCTCGCATCAACTTTAAATTATGAGGATGAGAAAATTTTCAGTATAAAAATAGATTTTCAATATAATATAAATGACCATAAATTTCAAACTCTTTAATGAGATCTATTAATATTATTGGTCACTCGATTTCCTTTAAATCAAGGAATCTTTTCTGTTCTTGCATCAACTTTAAATTATGAGAATGAGAAAACTTTTACTGCAGACATAGATTTTTAATATAATATAAATGACGACAACTTCCTCACTCTGTAATCAAATGTATTAATAGTATAGGTGACTCGATTCTTCTCGAATCAACAGATCTTTTCTCTTCCTGCATCAACTTTAAATTATGAGAACATTTTCACTATAAAAATCGATTTTCAATATAATATAAATGACCATAACTTTAAAATTCTTTAATGAAATCTATTCATATTCTAGGTCGATCGACTTCACTCGAATCAACGCATCTTTTCTATTCTTGCATCAACTTTGAATTATGAGAATTAAAAAACTTTTACTATAAAAATCGATTTTTAATATAATATAAATTACCACAACTTTCAAATTCTTTAATGAAATCTATTAATATTCTAGGTCGATCGACTTCACTCGAATCAACGCATCTTTTCTATTCTTGCATCAACTTTGAATTATGAGAATTAGAAAACTTTTACTGTAAAAATCGATTTTTAATATAATATAAATGACCATAACTTCCTTACTCTTTAATAGAATGTATTAATATTATAGGTGAATCGATTCTTCTCGAATCAACACATCTGTTATATTCTCGCATCAACTTTAAATTATGAGAATGAGAACTTTTTCACTACAAAAATCGATTTTCAATATAATATAAATGACCATAACTTTCAAACTCTTAAATCAAATCTATTAATATTATTGGTCGATCGATTTCCCTCAAATCAAGGAATCTTTTCTATTCTTGCATCAACTTTAAATTATGAGAATTATAAACTTTTACTGTAAAAATCGATTTTGAATATAATATAAATGACCATAACTTCCTTACTCTTTAATAGAATGTATTAATATTATAGGTCAATCGATTCTTCTCGAATCAACAGATCTGTTATATTCTCGCATCAACTTTAAATTATGAGAATGAGAAAACTTTTACTGTAAAAATCGATTTTTAATAGAATATGAAGTAACTTCCTTACTCTTCAATAGAATGCATTACTATTATATATGAATCGATTCTTCTCGAATAGATGCATCTGTTATATTTTCGCATCAACTTTAAATTATGAGAATGAGAACTTTTTCACTACAAAAATTTATTTTCAATATAATATAAATGGCCATAACTTTCAAAATCTTTAATGAAATCTATTAATATCCTAGGTCAATCGATTTCCTTCAAATCAAGGAATCTTTTCTGTTCTTGCATCAATTTTGAATAATGTTAGTGAAAAAATTTTACTCTGAAACCCCGTTTTTTCAAATATTATGCATTGCCATAGCTTCCTTACTCTTCAATAAAATGTATCAATATTATAGTTCAATCGATTCGTTTCAAATGAACACATCTTTTCTATTCTCGCATCAACTTTAAATTATGAGAATTAGAAAACTTTTAATGTTCAAATCGATTTTTAGTATAATATAAATGACCATAACTTCTGCACTCTTTAATAAAATGTATTAATATTGTAGGTCAATCGATTCGCCTCGAATCGAAGAATCTTTTATATTCTTGCATCAACTTTGAATTATGCTAATGAAAAAAGTTTTACTATAAAAAACAGATCTTTTAAATATAAGAAAGTGCTAAAAAATGCAATAAATAGTTTTAGAAATCCTCTGATCAGTTTTTTAAGGTATTAGTGGTGAAAATAAGCCCTTCAAATTTTATACATTCATTTGCAACCGTTTTCAAGTTATCGTATTCACAAAAAAGTGGGACACCCACACATACACACATACACATTGTATGAGACATTTTTAAATTGAGGAACGTTTAATTAAATTTATTAAAATTTTTTCGAAAATCTTACCAGTACAAAGCTTCCTCTATGAGGAATCAAAATGATAATGACTTCTTTAAACAATTATCTTCACTAATTTCAATTAATTATTACTTTACTGTAATTTGAAAATGGGCCAGAAGTGGAAAATTTTATTTAAAAAACTGTCATTGAAGACCTGATTGGCTTTTTACTACTTGAGTTTGTTTCATATTAAAAATTGGAAATCTTGTAAATAAAATCAAAATAAAATCCACAAATAGTCCTTTTCAAAAAGAAAACTAATAGAAAAAAAAAACATTTGTTTGTTTTGCATTAAAATTTAAATTTAAGTTAAATTCAAACTTTCAAATTCACTAGTAAAATTATTGAAAATATTATAGATTTTTATGAAAAAATAGTCAAGATTCTCATTTTTTAACAATTGTAAGTTGTGCTTGCGTTTTACGCCAGAAACGGATACTTTTAATGAAAAATAATTAGAATCCAATGATTAAAATTTTTACAACAATTTACGTCTCTCGGTTTTGTTAGCACAAAAAGTAATTACTTTCAGCAAAATATATCTAACAAAAAAGATGAATTTTCAACCAAGCAGTTGCATTTTTAACTAAAAAAGATTAAATTTGTACCAAAAGAGACTATTTTTGAAACGCCTCTAAACTAACTAAAATTATTCCCAAAATTTAAAAGAATCTTTCTTGACTGAAAAAATTGTTATGAAGTTTTCCAGATTTTCATCGAAATTTCCAGAAATCTTTTTGAATTTCATTTATTAATTTTTCAAAATGAAAAATCATTTTAAATTTTCCCAGAAATTTTAAGAAACATTTTTCATTATCTTGAAAACATTCAAAATCCTTGAGAAGCTTTAAAATCAAATATAAAAAATCTTCAAAAATGTAAATATCTTTTACAAAGATTCGAATTTTACCTAGAATTTTCTTTAAAAATTAATCTTTTCAAAACAAAAAATGATTTGAAATTTGAAAGTAAAAAAAATTTTTCGAAATCAAATGATTTTTTATTAAAAGTGTACCGATTTTCGATGTAAAACGCAAACTCAACGTAAAATTGTTTAAAAAAATTATAAATTTTCATAATTTTTTTAATTTTTACGTTACGCGGCGTTTTACATAGAACATTGATATTTTTAAACAAAAATCAATTTAATTCTAATAAGATTTAGCATCTTTTTTTTTTTTATTATTGTTCTTATCTTCTAACAATATGGGCTAATGTTAGGGTTTTTCACCGAATATTATTATTTTTATTAAAAATCAATTATATTTAAAAAAATATTCTCAACCTTTCATTAATTGTATTCTCAAAAGAGAATCTGAAAGATTTGAAGAAAACTTTTTTTTACTTCGCAGGATTTAAAATTTTGCAGAAAAACTTAATTATTTCATAGGATATTTGAAAGTTTTGAAGATATTCGAAAATAATTTGAATCTTCAGAAGATTTCAAACAACTTAAAATAAATTAATTGCAAACAAAATAACAGGTAATTTGTTTAATTAATTTAATTTTTCGACGTATACTTACAGGCGGGAAGTGCCACCAAAGCAAAGATTAAGAACTTCATCACAGTCGTTTCCAAAAACACAGCACAACAATCAAAAAGTAAATTTTTTTTCTACTAAGATCTGAATTCTTATGGCGCACCATTTATATACTGACATTTTTGACACAGTAACCTTAAAAACGAAGAAAGAGTTCATTTACCTATAGTGGGAAACATGTCTACGAAAAGTAGGTCTTCTTATCAAACTATCATTGTCAGGCTTCAAAGACGCTCTCATTTTTGAAATTATAATTTTTTTTCTTTATTGAATTAAAAACGTGCTCTGTTTGATATTATTAATTCAATTGACAAAAAAATTTGTCTCAAATAAATTACTGGCTCAAATTTAAGAAATAATTGATTTTATTCCATCACTTTCAACCCAGAAAATTATTTCTTTATAACAAATAAAAATTTTCTTCCAATGTGTTCTCTTGATCTGAATTAGTGAAATTTCACTTCTTATTATGTAAAATTATGGTAATCCATTCAGAGAAAAATAAGCCATTTTTAGGTAGGACACGTTTTTTTTTCATGCATCGAAAATGAATAGGTCTAAAATTCTAATTTTAAACCAAACGACGACATACAAGTGAAACAGTTTTGAAAAAGAATTGTAGCTTTCAAAAGACCTATGATTTTTTGGTCTTATTTTTCGAAAATACTACAAAAAATAAATCAAAAATTCAAATTTTTAATTTTGAATTGAAATTACAACAAATTTTTCAAAACTTAGAATTAAAACTAAAATTCTAAGTTTTGCAAAATTTGCTGTATTTATTATCAAAATTTTGAAAATTTTGATTTCCGAATTTTCAAAATATTCTGTATTTCCATTTTCAACTCCTGGGTTTTTACAAATTTTTTTTTAGTGCATTACTCTCTTATTTATATAAATTTCAGGAATTTCTTTCGAAAATATGGGTACCTTTTTTATAGCTTTTCCTTGACTTTTTAGTTAGAAAAAAAATATATATATTAATATAAACTTAAAGAAAAGTAAGATTGTTTAGAAAATGATCCTCTCTATTGATCATTCATTATGTGTTCAGAACTAAAAAGTAAAATCAAAGTTAAATATTTTAGAAAAAAAAACAACTTTCTAACAGATATCTAAGAAAAGATAATTTTAAACAATAATAAATTGTTTAAAAAATTACATTTGTTACTTTCTTCGAAAAACCTTACCAATTTGAAAGTTGACAAAAAGTGGAAAGTTTCAGGAAAAACCGCAAATATTTTCCAAAGCTATACAAGAAAATAGTTATAAAGAATTTTCAAAAATTTAATTTTTGGTTTTAACGATTAGTTTAAACAATTATGTTGGTTTAATTTTATTAATTTTTACCTCGCTCTAACTGAAAAGTGAAAAAAAAAATTTAACAAAAGACCGCAACTTTCTAGCTTTATTCAAAGATAATATTATTAAGAATAATAATAAATTGTTTAAACAATCATGTTTGTTAACTTGAATTAATTATCACCTCACTATAAGTGAAAAGTTGGCAATAAGTGAACAATTTCAGTAAAAACAGCAACTGTCAAAAATGACTATTGGAGGAATATAAACAATGATAAATTGTTTAAACAATTTTTGTAAACTCGTAATTATTAGTATAAAGTAGTATTTTTTTATAAATTAAAAATAATTTGTATTTAAAAAACTGCAGAATCCAATTTTTAACTTATGGTGCTTTTTTAGGATTTTATGAAATCAACTTATGCCAGCTATTTTGGATGAAAATTCAAAAAGTTATAGCATTTAAAGAATTTAAAAAAAAAACGAAAACACCCTACAAGATTGCAATAACGACTTTTGGAATTTTCTTGAAAAATCGAAAATTCAAATTTTGATCGCACAGCAAAATAATGAGAAATAAAAAAAATGAATTTTTGGACAAATGACACAAGCTACGATAGAAATAGAGACAAAAATTTTTCACCCAAAAAAAGGGCTACAAGATTGCCATAAATCATTTTGTTTTAATCGTGAAAAATAACATTAAAAAAAAAATGACACAAGGTACTAAAAAAAAAGTTTTCAACAAATTTCAACGGATTTTCAGGTAAATCAATATTTTTAATGGGGTTTCACAAGATTGTGTATGATATCCATGGAATATAAATTTGAAAGCAGTGCAATTTATAAAATTTTTTTTGGGATAGTTTAATTTTGAAGATTTACAATTGAAAAATCTCTAATTTCAACGATTTTCAATGTAAAGTTTGTCAAGGTTGTATATTTACAATTAAAAACTCTTCTATAGGACAAAAGCTGTTTACCAAAAAAGAACTACAAACTTATTATTAATTATTTTTCATAGAACGCTTGGTTTCCGTTTTAATCTGAAAAATTAGATTAACAATATAAAAATTAAATTTTTGGAAAAACAACACAAGGTAAGGAAAAAAATAACAAACAAAAGTTGTTTACCCAAAAAGGATCTACAAATTTGTTATAAATTATTTTTTGATAGAATGCGTATTTGAAGTTTAAATCGCCAAAAATAATCTTGAAAATAAACAAATCAAGTTTTTGGTAAAACGACAAAAAGTGCAATAAAATGTTAATTAACAAAATTGTTTTTTTTCATAGGATGCACACTTTATTTAATTATAGAAAGAGACAATGAAAACGCATCTGTTTAAATATCAATGCATATTATAAATTATAATAATATAAATTTATTGAAATGATAAATTTTTCGGGGTAGCTTAAAATAAAAATTAGTGCAAAATACGGAACAAATATTAAAGTCATTATGAAAAATAAAATTTGTAGATTATTTTTCAATATCTTAATAAGCAGTCCGTGACCGAGGTTGAAAATTCAACTTTTTTGAGAAAAATTAACTTTTTGTTAAAAATTCATATTTTGGTGTTGAACATTCAACTAAAATCATTCTTGGTCGAAAATGCAACTATTTTGTTTGATTCGTCTTTTTAGTTTGAAAATCCATCTGCTTTGGTAGAAATTGAATTTTTTTTTCTGAAATGCAACTGTTTCGTCTAAAATTAATCTTCCTTGGTTGAGAATTCAACTACGTATTTTATTCCAAATTCAACTTGTTTGGTAAAATTCATTTTTTTTATTTAAAATAAAAATATTTTTTTTTGAAATATCTTCTATTACATTAATTGTTGAAAATCAACTTTTTTCTTGAAAATCCATATTTTCGGGTTTGAAATTCAATTGTTTTACAGAAAATTCGTCTTTTTTCTTGACAGTTCAACAATTTGGATAAACTTTTTTTCTTTATAGACTGAAGAATCATTATTTGTTGAAAAATCGTATTTTTTATTAGAAAATTCATCATTTCAATTGAAGATTCATCTCACTGGTTAAAAAATTGACCTTTTTCTTGAAATTTTGTTTATTTCAAAAATTAACTTTTTTTACTGCAATGTTAACTTTTTTTCTTTTTGGTTGAAAATTGATCTTTTTATTTGAGAATTCAACTATGTTTTTGAATATTCATACATTTTACTGAAAATTCTTCTCATTTGCTATGAAGTTGAACCATTCGATTGTTAACGTAACTGTTTAGTTCGAAAAAAAATTTTTTGTTGAAAATTCAACTTTTTGGTTGAAAATTAATCTTCATCGTTGAAGATTCATCATTTCAGTTGAAAATTGATCTCTTTCATTCAAGATTAAATTTTTCCTTGAAAATCCATATTTTCGGGCCGGAAACTCAATTTTTTACAGAAAATTTGTCTTTTTTCTTAAACGTTCAACAATGTTTGCTTCATCATAGAGGAAACTTTTTAATGGTAACATTTTCCAACATTTTTAAATTCATTGAAATGAACCTTCCTCAATTTAAAAGTGTCCAATACAATGTTCTAAGCAATTGTCCGGATGTGTGTGTGTGCATGTTTGTGTGTGGATGTGTTTGTGGATGTCACACTTTTTTGTGAACACGATAACTTGAAAACGGTGGCAGATAAATTGATGAAATTTGGAGGGCTTCTTTTTCCCACTAATATCTTGAAACTGACGGAAGAATTTCTGAAAATATTTGTTACATTTTTTTTAGCACTTAATAATATTTTAATAATCGGTTTTTCATAGTAAAACTTTTTTCATTCACATAATTCAAAGTTGATGCAAAGATATAAAAGATTCCTTGGTTCGAGACGAATTGATTGACCTATAATATTAATACATTTTATTAAGGCTTAGGGGAGTTATGTTAATTTACATATTTTGAAAATCGGGTTTTTATAGTAAAACTTTTTCAATTAACATCATTCAAAGTTGATGCAAGAATATAAAAGATTCCGTGATTCGAGACGAATCGATTGACCTACAATATTATTACATTTTATTGAAGAGTAGAGAAGTTATGGTAATTTATATATTTTTAAAAACGATTTTTATACTACAAATTTTCTCGTTTTCATAATTCAAATTTGATGCGAGAATAGAAAAGTTGTGTTGATTCAAGACGAATCGATCGACCCATAGCATTGATACATTTTATTGAAGAGTAAGGAAGCTATGGTAATGCATAATATTTGGAAACACGATTTTTTATTGTAAAACTTTTTTCACTAACATAATTCAGAATTGATGCAAGAACGGAAAAGATTCCTTGATTCGAGGAAAATCGATTCATCTATAATATTAATATATTTTATTGAAGAGTAAGGAAGTTATGGTAATGCAAAATTTTGAAGATCGGTTTTTTATAGTAAAACTTTTTTCAATAACATAATTCAAAGTTGATGCAACAATATAAAAAATTCGTCGTTTCGAGACGAATCGATTGACCTACAATATTAATAAATTTTATTAAAGCGTAGGGAAGTTATGGTAATTTATATATTTTGAAAATCGGTTTTTTATGATAAAACTTTTTTGATTACCATAATTCAAAGTTGATGCAATGACAGAAAAGATGTTTTGATTCGAGACGAATCGATTGACCTATAATATTAATATATTTTATTGAAGAGTAAGGAAGCTATGGTAATGCAACATTTTAAAGATCGCTTTTTTAGAGTAAAACTTTTTTCAATAACATAATTCAAAGTTGATGCAAGAATATAAAAGATTCCTTGGTTCGAGACGAATCGATTGACCTACAATATTAATCCATTTTATTCAAGTGTAGGGAAGTTATGGTAATTTATATATTTTTAAATCCATTTTTATAAGAAAAATTTTCTCATCCTCATAATTTAAAGTTGATGCTAGAATATAAAAGTTGTGTTGATTCAAGACGAATCAATTGACCCATAGCATTGATATATTTTATTGAAGAGTAAGGAAGTTATGTTAATGCATAATATTTGAAAACACGATTTGTATGGTAAAACTTTTTTCACTAACATAAATCAAAATTGATGCAAGAACAGAAAAAATTCCTTGATTCGAGGAAAATCGATTGATCTATAATATTAATACACTTTACGGAAGATTAAGGAAGTTTTATGCATATTTACAATATTTGAATAATCTGTTTCTAACAGAAAAACTTTTTTCATTCTCATAATTTAAAGTTGATGCTAGAATAAAAAAGCTGTGTTGATTCAAGACGAATTGATTGACCTATAACATTGATATACTTTATTGAAGAGTAAGGAAGCTATGGTAATGCATAATATTTGAAAACACGATTTTTTATGGTAAAACTTTTTTCACTAACATCATTCAAAGTTGATGCATCAACGGAAAATATTCCTTGATTCGAGGAAAATCGATTGATCTATAATATTAATACACTTTATTGAAGATTAAGGAAGTTATGCTCATTTACAATATTTGAATCATCTGTTTCTAACAGAAAAACTTTTTTCATCGACATAATTTAAAGTTGACGCATGAATAGAAAAGATTTACATTTGCAAAATTTGATTTGTCTTATTTGTCTTTGTATTTGAAAAATTGTTGGTATTATTTAGTATTTTTTGTAAATTTCTATTTTGAAATTGATCAAAATGAAGACTTTGGTTTGTCTATTGTTGAAAAAAATAACTAATGCTATATATATATAAATAAATAATTCAACTTTTTTGGTAAAATTCAACTATTTTTTATTTAAAATAAAAATATTTTTTTTTAAATATCTGCTACTACAAAAATTGTTGAAAATTGGTGATTTTTGGTCGTAAATGGAACTACGTGGTTGAAGGTATAACCACTCTGTTAGAAAATAATTTCTGTCTTGAAGATTCATGATTTTAGTTGAAAATTCATCACTTTTATTGAAAATTAATTTTTTTCCTGAAAATCCATAGTTTCTGGTTCGAAATTCAATTGTTTTAAAGAAAATTCGTCTTTTTTCTTGAAAGTTCAACAATTTTGATCAAATTTTTTTCTTTCTAGATTGAAGAATCTTTATTTGTTGAAAAATCGTATTTTTTATTAGAAAATTCATCATTTCAATTGAAAATTCATCTCACTGTTAAAAAAATGACCATTACCTTGAAAATTTTTTTTATTCCAAAAATTAACTTTTTTTACTGAAATGTTAACTTTTTTTATTTCTGGTTAAAAATTGATCTTTTTTATTTGAAAATTTTAATATTCTTTTGAATATTCATATATTTCATTGAAAATTCGTCTCCATTGTTATAAAGTTGAACTATTTGATTTTTAACGTAACCGTTTAGTTAAAAAGTAATTTTTTTGTTGAAAAATCAACTTTTTGGTTGAAAATTAATCTTCATTGTTGAAGATTCATCATTTTTGTGGAAAATTCATCTCGTTTATTGCAAATAAACTTTTTTCTTAAAAATCCATATTTTCAGGTTCGAAATCCAATCGCTTCACAGAAAATTCGTCTTTTTTCTTAAAAGTTCAACAATTTGGATAAAGTTTTTTCTATTTTGACTGAAGAATCTTTATTTGTTGAAGAATCCTATTTTTATTAGAAAATTCATCATTTCAATTGAAAATTCATCTCACTGGTTAAAAAATTGACCATTTTATTGGAAATTTTTGTTATTTCAAAAATTACCTTTTTTTACTGAAATGTTAACTTTTTTTAGTTCTGGTTGAAAATCGATTTTTTGTATTTGAAATATTTGATTGAAAATTCGTCTCCATTGTTATAAAGTTGAACTATTTGATTTTGTACGTAACTGTTTGGTTGAAAAATAATTTTGTTGTTGTTGAATATTCAACTTTTTGGTTGAAAATTAATCTCCATTGTTAAAGATTCATCATTTTAGTTGAAAATTATTTTTCTTTCTTGACTAATGAATCTTTATTCGTTAAAAATTCTTATTTTATGTTGGAAAATTCATCATTTTATTCAAAAATTCATCTCTTTGGTCGAAAATTTGACTACTTTGTTAAAATTGTTCTTGTTTATTAGAAAATGAAAAATGCAACTATATTCTGAAAAATTCGTCTTTTGATTCGAAAATTTAAGTATTTGGCTGAAAATTCAACTGTTTTGGTTCAAAATTTGAATCTTTTTTGATTAAAAATTCGAGTATTTGGTTAAAAAATCAACTATTTTGTTGACAATTTTTTTGTTTGTTAGAAATTTCAACTAATTGGGTTAAAGTTCAACTCTTTTTTGAAAATTAAATCATTTTGTTAAAAAATTTAATCATTCTGTTTAAAAAATGATCTATTTTTATCGAAAAGTCATATTTTTTGGTCGCAGAAAATTAATTTGAAAATTTTTAATTTTAATATAAAATTGCTTTTTTTCGTTCAGAAAATATCTTACGTTAAAACTGTTATAAAGTTAAAATGTTGGTCTTTGCATATTAATTTTTACGGAAAATAAAAAATTTATCAGGGACATTATTATTTTTGAATAGCAGGAAATTTCACTAAAGCAGACTTTCATTTTTTTTTTCTTAAAAAAAAAAGATTATTTATTATATAATATAATTATATTTATTATATTTATTATTATATAATATATATAATAATATAATATTACAAAAAATTACAAAAAAAAATTACGAAAAAATAGAACCAGACGATAAAAATGACTACTAATTTGTTTTCTAAAAATATAATTTTCACCTTCTTCTAATCACGTAGCGATGTTTATTTAAAGACATTTCCTGTCGCCCAAAAGTAGTGCACTGAGATATGTAGAATTTTTGAAAATATTTTAAAATAATTGAAAACTTGAAAAAGTTTTTAAAAAGTTTCAACAAAAATTTGAAGATTTTGGACCAAAAATTGAGAAAGTTCTCATGAATTTTGAGAGGGTTCCAGAGAATAAAACATTTTCCGCAATATTCCCAATAAAATTTAAACTAACTTTTTTTTTAAATTAATTTTAAGTAAATATTCAAAATGATTTCAAAACATTGCAAAACATTTACAAAATTGTCAATGAAAAATTTGGAAGATTTGAAGCCAAGTAATTTTTAATGATATGAAAAAATTCAAAAAAATGTGGATTTTTTAAGATTTTGAAATAAGATACTTTTTTTGACAATTTTGAACATGTTTTGAAACATTTTGTAATTATTTCAAATATTATCTTAGAATTAAGTTTAAAAAAATGAAAATTAGCTTGATTTTTGCTGAGAATATTATAAAAAATCTTTTATTCTTTTTGAACCCTCTCAAAATTAATAAGACCTTTCTAAATTTTTCGCCCCAAATCTTCAAAAAAATTTTATTTTGTTTACAATTTTTTGAAAATTTTTCAAGGTTTGAATTATTTTTTAATATTTCAAAAAATTCTACACATCTCATTGCACTACTTTTGAGCGATAGGAAATGTCTTTAAATAAACATCGCTACGTGATTAGAAGAAGGTGAGAATGATATTTTTAGAAAACAAAGTAAAAGTCATTATTTATCGTCTGGTTCTGTCTTTTCGTAATTTCGAATAATTTTTTTTATTTCCGGCCCGAAAATATGGATTTTCAAGAAAAAAGTTAATTTTCAATAAAAGAGATGAATTTTCAATTAAAATGATGAATCTTCAACAATGAAGATTAATTTCCAACCAAAAAGTTGAATTTTCAAAAATAAAATTATTTTTTAATGCAATTCCTTTTTTCGGATTTGGAAACAAATTCGGAGAGTTGTTGCCCTCCAGCACGAAAAAAATGTTGAGTTTTCAAGCCAAAAACACGAATTTTTTAGTATACAGTTGAATTTTTTATTTAAAAAAAAAGAAAGAATTTTCAACAAAATATGGGAATTCTTAAACAAATAATTGAATTTTCAAATTAAAATGATAGATTTTCAACCAGAAATAAAAAAAATGAATTTTTCATAAAATAATTAATTTTTAACAGAAATAAAATAATTTTCAAACAAAATAGTCAAATTTTCTACCAAAGAGATGAATTTTCAATTAAAATGATGAATCTTCAACAATGAAGATTAATTTCCAACCAAAAAGTTGAATTTTCAACAACAAAATTATTTTTTAACTAAACAGTTACGTTAAAAATCAAATAGTTCAACTTTATAACAATGGAGACGAATTTTGAACAAAATATATGAATATTTGAATTAAACGAATATTTGAATTTTCAAATAAAAAAGATCAATTTTCAATCAGAAATGAAAAAAGTTAACATTTCAGAATTTTTTAAATATCTTTTTTTTCAAGAAAATGGGTAATTTTTTAACCAGAGAGGTGAATTTTTAATTCAAATGATGAATCCTCAATTCAAATGATGAATTTTCTAATAAAAAATACGATTTTTCAACAAATAAAGATTCTTCAGTCAAGAAAAAAAAAGTTTATACAAATTGTTGAACTTTTAAGAAAAAAGACAAATTTTCTATAAAACAATTGAATTTCGAACCCGAAAATATGGATTTTCAAGAAAAAAGTTAATTTTCAATAAAAGAGATCAAAACTTCGAGAAAAAAATGCAATTCCTTTTTTTGGATTTGGAACCAAATTCGGAGAGTTGTTGCCGTCCAGCAGGAAAAAAATGTTAAGTTTTCGAGCCAAAAACACGAATTTTTTAGAATACATTTGAATTTTTTATTAAAAAAAAAAAAAGAATTTTCAACAAAATATGTGAGTTCTTAAACAAATAATTGAATTTTCAAATTAAAATGATACATTTTCAACCAGAAATAAAAAAGTTAAATTTTTCGTCGAAAAAATTAATTTTTAACAGGAACAAAATAATTTTTAAACAAAATAGTAAAATTCTCTTCTAAAGAGATGAATTTTCGATTGAAATGATGAATTTTCCAACCTAAAAACGAATTTTCAACAAATGAAGATTTTTCAGTCAAGGAAGAAAAATAAGTTTATCCAAATTTTTGAAATTTCAAACTTTTGTTCCTGAACATCAGCATTCAAAGACCAGAATCTCAATCTTCTAACGTTTTTAACATAAAATCTTTTATAAATGGAATAACAAAATTTAAAAAAAAAAAAAATTTTTTACACTTGACATTTATTTGAAGGGCCTCATATAAAAATTTTCTGGTTTTTGCAATATTTTCATCAAAATCCCTGACCTTTCCCAGACTTTCCCTGACCAATAGAATTTACCGACTTTTTCCTGATTTCCATCTTTTTCCTAGCCATCTTGATTTTTGGATTTAAGGGTACTTTTTGGGGTGGCAAACCCAAATGAGTGATATATAGAATTTTTTGCAGACCCTTAAATGTTATTCCAAAAAACCAAAATTTGATATTTGCCAAAGTTTTTTACTCAAAATTATTAATAATTATTTTTACTCAAAAAATTTTTATCAAAATTAAAAAAAAAATGCAACTTCTTTTTCCGGATTTGGACCGCATGAATTTCCTGATTTTTTTAACGTATGAAGGTAAAGGTCAAATAGATAAAATTTGTAAATGACGCTTGTTTTTCGTTTCGAAGCAATGACTTGTAAGTAGGTTATGCTGGCGGCGAACAGTGGGGAAAAAATGACTTTTTGGTTCAAAATTACGTACAGTCTACAAATATTGACTGAATTGGAAAAAATAATTTTTAAAAAAAGCTATTTCTAGAGAATTTTCAAACCTGATTTTCAAATTATGCTCTCAATTTTTTTATAAATAAACAAATATTTCAAAAAATTGCGATTTTTTCTGTTTGACGCTCCTAGTGCTCGTGGATAACAGAAAAATGGTTAAAATCGCCTGAGTTTCATAGAGTAACATTATTTGAAGATTTTCCAATATTATGGAATAAAAAAAAAATTTAAGAATTTTAAATTAGAATAAAATCAAATTCAAAATCCGATTTAACGTCCAATACTCAAGTTAATGTATAGAATTCCCCCAAAAAAATAATAATGATCCAACAACCAAATTTGGAAAACCACCATAAAATGCTCCTATTGTAGATTAAAAAAAAATTTCCTTAAAAAAAAAAAAAAAAAAATTTCTTTAGACAAAAAAAAAATAAAAGGAAAATGAGAAGGCAACCAACCAAATACCCTTCCTTCTCTTTTTTTATTCCTTTCCTCTTTTTTATTTTTGTCCAAAGAGAATTTTTTTTTCTTTTTGAAGAAATTTTTTTTTTTTTTAAATACAATAGGAGAATTCTATACATTACACAAAAAAATCAGTAAAAAAATTATTTGTTGAATGTATGTTTTCACGATTTTCCATAATTTGAGGTTTTCTAAGTTATAGTGCAAAAAATTCAAATGGAAACAATATTTTAATTAAAAAATGATCTTTTAAGATTATAATTGTTTATATTATAAACAAATTTAATAAACAAATGTATTAATCAGGCATTTTTGACAGATAAACTCGTTTTTCTCGATGTTAATTTTTTAAATTAGAAACTTCATGATAATTTTTGAAAAATTCATAATTTTTTGATTATTCTTATGATTTTTTTAACAAATTTTATAAACAAATGCATTAATGAGGCATTTGTTGACAGAAAAATTCGTTTTTTTCTATGTCAACTTTTTTAATTAGGAACTTCAGGATAATTTCAGCAAAATTCGTAATTTTTTTATCAATTCTCTGATTTTTTTAAAACACATTTAATAAACAAATGCATTATTGGGGCATCTGTCGACGGAAAAATTCTTTTTTTTTACCTCAGACTTTTTAATTGAGATATTCATAATAAATTCAGCAACATTCATGATGAGTTGATCAATTTTATGATTTTTTTTTTAAATTTAACAAACAAATGCATTATTCGTGCATCTGTGCACCATAATAATTCAGCTTGGATTTCTCTATTCATTCTGTTGTGCTGTTTATTAAATTTTTTTAAAACGTCATAGAATTTATCAACTAAGTATGAATGTTAATGAAATTATTATCATTAAGTTCCCAATTAAAAAGATTGGCATGGAAAAAAAAATTTCCATTGAAAGACGACAGGTGCCCGAATAATGCATTTGTTTATTAAATTTGTTCAAAAAATATACAAAAAATTGATCAACCAATTATGAATTTTGCTGAAATTATCTAAAGTTCCTAATTAAAAAAGTTGACATCGAAAAAAAAGGAATTTTTCTATCGACAAGTGCCTGATTAATTCAGTTGTTTATTAAATTTGTTTAAAAAAATCATAAAATTCATCGAATCATTATGAATGTTGCTGAAATTGTCATGAAGTTTTCAACTAAAAGGAATCGCATTAAAAGAAACAAATTTTTCTGCCGAAGAATGCCCGAATAATGCATTTGTTAATTAAATTTGTTTAAAAAAATCAGAAGATTAATCAACAAATTATGAATTTTGCTCAAATTGTCATAAACTTCCTAAAAAAAATTGTGATAGAAAAAAACGAATTTTTCTGTCGAAAAATGCCTGATTAATACATCTGTTTATTAAATTTTAAAATATTAACAATAATAATCTAAAAAAGAAATTTTTCCGTCATTATATTTTTTTAAATCCAAATTTCTTGCAATATAACTTTAACAAATTTTTAATTATGGAAAATCGTATAAAACATTCTTTGAACAAATAATTTGTTTATATATTTATTTTTTATTAAGTAATATTAGAAAATCTTAAACTCATGTTACTTTATAAAACTTAGGCGATTTCAGCAATTTTCCTGTTATTGACGAGCACCGCGAACGTCAAATAGAAAAAATTCCAATTTTTTTCGTCATATATGTTTATTTAAAAAAAAATAAAATAATAGCCTAATTTGAAAATCAGGCTTGACAACTCTCTTAGGAATCTTATCAGCTTTTTTCTCAAATTTTTTGTGTCCAAATCGGTCAACATTTGTGGGCTCTACAAAATTTTGAACCAAAAAACGAATTTTTTTCCCATTGTATAACTGTATAAAATTTTTGTTATACAGTTTCATTATTTAAAAAAAAAATTATAAAATCATTTTTAACATCCCGGAGAAAAAAAAACCTTTTCACCTCTTGTAATACTTAATTAACGTTAATAAAAATAATTGTTTAAACAATTAATTATTTTTGTTACTAATATTCTCTTAGAATAATGCTCGAAAATTGCAGGTTGTTTTCAAAATGTTCCACTTTTTGTCCAATTTTTAGTTGGAGTGAGGTAAATAATTAACCAGTGTTAGGAAAATTAATTATTTAAACAATTTATTATTTTTGTTAATAATATCCTCTTATAATAATGCTCGAAAATTGCATTTTTTTGTTAAATTTTCCACTTTTTGTTCAATTTTTATTAGGGTGAGGTAAAAATTAACTAGAGTTAAGAAAATTAATTATTTAAACAATTTATTATTATTGTTCATAATATTCAATCTAGAAAGTTGCGGTTATTTCTGAAATGTTCAACTAATAGTCTACTTTTCACTTGGAATAAATTTTATTAATTCAATTTAGCGAAAATAATTATTCAAATAAATAATTATTGTTTATAACTATCTTGTTCTTAATTAATGCTAGCCAGTTGCAGTTTCTCCTAAAAATTTTAATTTATACACACTTTTTACTTAGTAAAGTAATAAATAATGCAAGTTTATAAAAATAATTGTTTGACAAATTAATTGTTGTTTATAATTTTTTTATTTTATAATAATACTAGATATCTGCGGTTTTTTCCGAAATTGTTAACTTTGAATTTTTAAAATAGTATTTTTTTGTTAACAGAATTATTTTTGCTCCTTTTCCAATATTTGAAGAACAAAATTAATTTTAAACAAGATTCTATCTTACAGCAACCTTTAAGCACTTATCTAAGAGAAGATAGTTATACACAATAATAAATTATTTAAACAATTATTTTTGCTAAATTTGTCTAATTATTAAGTGAATCTGAGTGAAAAATAGACAAATAATTAAAAATTTCAGAAAATTGCCGCAACTTTCTACCATGAGGTAGAACTCTAATTGAAAAGTAGACAAAAATTCACAGATTTCAGGAAAACAGCAACTAGCTAGTAATAATATAGAAGAAGATAGCTATAAAAAAGAATAATTTGTTTAAACAATTGTTTTTTGGTAAATTGAATTAAATATCAACTTTTTTTGTTGAAATTAATTAACCATTATTTCACTCTAATTAAAAATTATACAAAAAGTGAAACATTTTTTTGAAAAAACCGAGACTTTCTATTTCTATGCTAAGAGAAAATTGCTAAATATAATAATAAATTATTTAAATGATTTATGTGAACATAAAATTATCAGTATAAAGTAGTATTTTATATATTAGAAATAATTTGAATGTAAAGTGCAGCAAACAAAAATTTTAATGAGCGCCATAAACGCAAAATCCAATTTTTCACTTATGGTGTTTTTTTTTTAATTCTATGAAGCTGCCTTATGGGGGTGATATTTAAAAAGTAATATTTTATTCGTATTCTGAAAAAAATTAATTTTGACTATTTTAATCTTGAAATTAGCCAACAATTTAAGGCTTTTTGAGACTGAATAATTTAAATACAAAATTATTCATTTTTTTTAATATTTGAATTTGAAATACTCTGATTTTAAACGTTTTTGACTCAAAAATGTTCAAATCTGAGTGTTTGAAAATTGACCAAATCAAAATTCTGAATACTGATTCACGGAAGCAGAAAATGTTGAATTTCAAACGCTATTAATTCTACATTTTTTAATTATAAATTTTCAAATAAAATTATTAAATTTTGAGTGTTCCTAATGAAAATAGTACAATTTTTTGTAGTAAAAAATTTTTTTTGTTGAAAAAATGGAAAAATTTCGATTAGTTGAATTTTTCTTCAAAAAGTCTCAAAAAATCGAATTTAAAGGTCCCGAAAGACAAATTTTTATACAAAAAGATTGATTTCCTACCAAAGAAAACGGATTTTCAAACATATACAGTTGAACTAAAAAAATATATATCAGTAAAAAACTTGATTCACAACAAAAAAGACTAATTTTTTAAACAATATATTCAAATTTTCAACCAAAGAGATGAATTTTTAATTAAAATGATAAATTTTCTAATCAAAATACGAATTCTCAACAAATAAAGATTTTTGAGTCAAGAAAGGAACTAACTAAACGAACTACTAAGCAACTAACTTTCATCCAAATTGTTGAACTTTCAAGGCAAAAGAAAAATTTTCTGAAAAACTATTGAATTTCCAACCTGAAAATTTGAATTTTAAAAAAAAAGTTAACCTTTAATAATAGATGAATTTTCAACTAAAAAGTTGCATTTTTAATCCAAAAGTGATGAAATTTACACTAAAATAGATGAATATTTAAACCAAGAATACGGATTTTCAAAAAAATAGTTTTTTTTTTTATCAAGAAAAATGAATCATCAACCAAATAGTTGAATTAAAAAAAAAAAAATTATGTTTAACCAAAAAGTTGCATTTTTAATCAAATGGTTCAACTTTATAACAAGGAAAATGAATTTTCAACAAAATATTTACAAATAAAGATTCTTCAGTCAAGAAAGAAAAAAAAGTTCATCCAAATTGTTGAAGTTTCAAGAAAAAAGACGAATTTTTTGTAAGACAATTGAGTTTCCAATGCGAAAACATGAATTTTCAAGAAAAAAGTTGATTTTCCATGAAAGGGATGAATTTTCAACTAAAATGATTAATTTTTAACAGAGAATAAAAAACAGTTAAAAAAATATTGAATTTCTACTAGAACTGATAAAATTTTAAACGAAAAAGACGAATTAAAAAAAAAAAGTTGCATTTTCAACCAACAAAGATTTCAGTTGAATTTCTAACACCAAGAAAGAAATTTTCAACAAAAAGTTCATTTTCTGCCAAATCAGTTGAATTTTCAATAAAAAAGGATGAATTTTTTTAAATTTGTTAAAATTTCAACTAAATAATAGGGTCTCTAATTAAAAATATAACTGTCAAGAGGAAGAAACTGTAAAAAAATAGAAATAGAAATACAAGGTAAATAAATTACTGACGAGACTATTATATCAGGGTAGCCGCAAAAATTCATTTTCAAAATTTCCTAATTTTTCCCAGACCAGTAGTATCCAAAGACCAGAATCTTAATCTTTAAATATCTTTAAAGTAGAATCTTTTATAAATGGAGTGAAACAATTTTAAATTAAAATAAAAAAATATATATATTTTTGAAAATTATTTAAAGTGCCTCTTTTAGGAATTTTCTGATTTTTGCAAGATTTTCTTCAAATTCCCTGACTTTTTTCAAAAAAAAATTTCGAAGTAATTTTGAATGAACTTCATGATTCTTTTTAACGTATGTAGTTTAAGGTCAAATAGAATAAATATGTAAATAATTCTTGTTTTTCAATTTTGAAGCAATGACTTGTAATTTTTTTATGCTGATGAAGGTGACGTACCTTATTCAAAAGTTTCAGAAAAAAATGCGTTGACAATTTTATTTCTAAAATTTTCATGCATATTACATCGAAATTTTTTAATATCCAGAAAAAAATAAATGCGTTTCTTTAAATGATATTTAGAGGCTTTTGTACATTTTAGTCAGAATCGTCAATATTAGCTGAATCGAGATGAAAGTTAACATTTCTCTCCACAAATAGCCATAGAATACAAATGAATAATTACTGTTTAAAAATCAACCCCATGAGCCAGTTTTATAGAATTTCAAAAAAACACCATAAGTGAAAAATTGGATTTTGCGAATTTATGACGCTAATTATAATTTTTTTTTCTGTTTTTCAAATTCGAATTATTTCTAATATATGAAATACCACTTTTTACTTTAATTGTTTAAAAAATTTATTATTATTGTTAATAATATTCTCTTCGAATAAATGCTAGAAATTACCGCTTTTTCTTAAATTTTCAACTTTTTGTACACTTGCCACTTGGAGTAAGTTAATATTTTATTCAATTTAAAATTTGGGGGTTTTTCTGAAATTTTTAATTATTTGTCTATTTTTCACTCATTTCACTTAATAATTAGACAAATTTAGCAAAAATAATTGTATAAATAAACTTTTATTGTTCATTGTTTTTTCTGTAATTTTCCACTTTTTGTCAAACAATTGTTCAAACTTTACATCTAAATAATTTTTTATTGTTCATGAAAAATGTATATTCATATTCCTTTCAGGTATTTGCTAGATACTTTTTCAGTTATAAACTCATAATCAATAAACAATAGAGAGAATCATTTTCTAAACAATCTCTTCTTTCTGTGAATATATTTTTCTGAAATAAACCAAATGCTTGAAATATTTTTCAAATTTTCTATTTACATCATATTAAATGTAAATTTTTCTCAAAAAATTTCTAAGTAATATTTATTATTTGTTTCTGACTAAAAAGTCAAAGAAAAGCTACAAAAAAAGTTTAAAAAGTTTCTTGTCTGCGGAGTATTTTTAAAATTTTCTTTAGGTTTAATTTTTTTTACATTCCTGGAAGTCTTCCTAATTTTCTTTTAATTTTAATTTTGGTATTTAATGAAATTATCTTTTTAAATTGTGACTCAAAATCTTTTAAGCATGTGCAGACATTTTTAGTATAGAAATATACTGAAGAATTGCCAAGACCCAGGAATCGAAATTGTAAATAAAGCGAATTTTTTAAATTCTGATCTTGGTATTAGTTGAAATTACCTTTATAAATTGTAAGACAAAATTTTTCTGATTATGTGCTGACTTCTACGCACAGAAAAAAAATATATTAGAAAAAAATCTACTGAATACAAAATTCGAAGTTTTTTAAAATTTGCTGCAATAACAATTTCGATTCCTGTATCGAATTTAAAATCTTTGATTGTAAAATTACTTAATTTCAATGTTACATACTATTATTTTTGACACGTGGATTTCCTAGGAGTTTAATATGTTAAAAACATTACGTAAACGACTCGGTTCAAAATTTAAGAATTTTAAATAAGATTAAAATCAAATTCAAAATCCTATTTAACGTCCAATACTCAAGTTAGTGTATAGAATTCCTGAAAGTAAAAACAAGAATCCAACGAGCAATTGCACAACCACCATAAAATGTTCCTATTGTAAAAAAAAAAAAAAAAAAATTCTTCACAATTTTTTTTACATTCTCATTCTAATGAGAAGGTATTGGTTTTATGTAAAATTTGACATAGTCGGTTTTCATCAAATCTCCACGTTTTGAGACCTCCTGAGTCAGAAAAAACGATTTTTACGAAGGTGTCTGTCTGTCTGTAGTATGTAGTCTGTCTGTCTGTCTGTCTGTCTGTCTGTAGCCACGATAACTTTCGAAAAAATGATCAGATTTGATTGAGCTTTGGCACACTTTTTTATGGCCGAAAAATAGAGAACGAGTTCGTTAACCAGCTATTTTGGATGAAAATCCAAAAAGTGAGCACATTTTGAAAATTTTTGAGACCACTTTTTTGGAAGATTTGAAAATTCTATGTACGGTTATTAGTAGTACGCAAAATGACGAACAAAATATTCTTATGACTTTTCGTGATAAAAAAAAATTACTGGAGTTATAGCATTTTCAAAATTCCAAAAAACAAACGAAAATGAACATTTTAAGCCGAAAAACGCACGATATGAAAAAAAGTCAAGAGGAGAAAAACGTTGATTCCTGAACACCCTATAATATTTTCATGACAACTTTTTGAATTTTTCGAAAAATAAAAAATTCAAATTTTGATCGCACAAAAAATTAATGAAAAATCAAAAAAGCCATTTTGCTGTAAAACTATGCAAGATACCAGAAAAGATCATCTTACCAAAATTGTGCACCTAAAAAAGATCTACAAATTTCTTATCATTCACTTTTTGATATGACGCGTAGTTTTTGTTTTATTCGTAAAAAACAGCATTGAAAATAGAAAAATCAAACTTTCAGACGAATATTACCAGCTACGAAAAAATGACCGAAACAAAATTTGTTCATCCATGGAAGAGGTACAAATTTATTGTGACTCATGTTTCGATAGGATGCGTGGTTTTTGTTTTATTCGTGAAAATAACATTGACAGTAAAAAAATCAAAGTTTTGAAAAAACAATGCAAGGTACGAAAACATATAAATGAACAAAAATTGTGCATTCAAAAAAGACTTACACACCCGTAATCAATTTTTGTGGTAAGAATATATTCAAAATGAAAAAATTAACTTTTTTGATAAACGGCACAAGCTAAAATAAAATGTTAACTAATAAAATTTGTCGCCTCAATTATATCATTACTTTTCATTTGAAATCAAATACAAATTTAGTAATTTGTATATGAAGAACATATAACACGAAGCACAAAGTGCGCGCTCAGTGTATTTACCAAATCGCACGCCGTAAGTGCGCTCCAACTTTTTTGTTTCTATCATACGGTTCAAATGATTTTCAAATCAAATATCGAGCGCGAAGCGCGAGTGTCCGGATGAGAATGTGTTCCTTAAGGTCGATAGAACCTTGAGTAAATAAAGTTCCTTTTCAGTCTAAAATAAAAACAAATTTAACAATCACTTAATATGTAGAGGTTTTGATAATTATATAATATTTGCAAACAAACTTTTTCTTTTCATCGAAGTCGAACACGAAGTTCAAAAATCTAGAGGAGCCGAGCGTAAAGCGCGATGTAAATACGCCCGAGCGCGTAGCGCGAGGTGAATACATAATCGAGCGCGAAGCGCGAGATCCAACAGTCGCGCGCCCTAGGCGCGCTCAAACTTGCGAGCGCAGCGAGCCGCGCGCGAAGCGCGCCATGAGAATGTGCCCGCGAAGCGGGCAGATTTTTTTTTTTTTTTTTGACAAAAATAAAACAGAGGAAAGAAAAATGAGAAGGCAACCAACCAAATCCCCTTCATTCTCTTTTTTCATTTCTTTCGTTGTTTTCATTTTCATTATTATCAAATCACAAAACAATAGAAAGAATTTTTTTTTCAAAAATAGGATACAAAATCCTATTTAACGTCCAATACTCAAGTTAATGTATGGAACTCCTTAAAATAAAAACAAGAATCCAACGATCAATTACACAACCGCCATAAAATGTTCCTTATTGTAACTAACAAAAAAAATTTCTTTAAAATTTTTTTTTTTTTTTTTTTTTGACAAAAATAAAACAGAGGAAAGAAAAATGAGAAGGCAACCAACCAAATCCCCTTCATTCTCTTTTTTCATTCCTTTCGTTCTTTTCCTTTTCATTATTATCAAATCACAAAACAATAGAAAGAATTTTTTTTTTTTTTCAAAAATAGGATTCAAAATCCTATTTAACATCCAATACTCAAGTTAATGTATAGAACTCCTGAAAATAAAAACAAGAATCCAACGACCAATTACACAACCACCATAAAATGTTCCTTATTGTAACTAACAAAAAAAATTTCTTTAAAAATTTTTTTTTTTCGGACAAAAATAAAACAGAGGAAAGAAAAATGAGAAGGCAACCAACCAAATCCACATCATTCTCTTTTTTTATTTCTTCCGTTCTTTTTATTTTTATTATTATCAAATGACAAAGAAAAAAAATATTTTTTTTTTAAGAAAATTATTATTTTTTTTTTTTAATTACAATAGGAGCATTTTATGGTGGTTGTCCAAATGTGATCGTTGGATTCTCTAGATGAATTAGTAGAATTTCACGTAATAATAAGTAAATTTTTACAAATTTAGATTTTGTGAGTAAATTAAAAAAATGTATTTGATTCAAAGAAATAATTTTCTTCGTTTAAAACAATAATATTAAATCAATTATTTCTTAAAGAGCCAGTAATTTATTTGAAACAATTTTTTTGTCTAAATCAAAAAAAAAATATCAAACAGACCACGTTTTTGATGCAATATAGAAAACAAAATTATTTTCAAAAAAATGAGAGCATCTTCGAAGCTGGCAATGAAACTTTGATAAGAAGAACTAGTTTTCGTAGACGTGTTTTTCACTAAAGGTTAAAGAACTTTTTCCTGGTTTTGAAGGTAACCGTATCAAAAATTTCAGTATATAAATAGCCTGCGATCCACATTCCGATCTTAGTAGAAAAATAAGTAAAAAGTAAGCTTTCGGATTTTTGTGGTGTTTTTTTTTCGTAAACGACCATGGCGAAGTTCTTGACCTTTGCTTTGGTGGCACTTTCCGTCGGTGAGTAATCGTGAAGAAATTCAATTAATTAAAGAAATTATTTGTTGTTTTGCAAGTACCTAATTTATAATAAAATATGTTTTCCAATCTAGGATTTAAGAAACTGAGCATGGATCTAAAAATGTTTATCTTATCCCAGATTGATTCATTTTTAGTCGGAATAGAAAAAATCAAATTCGATGTGCGGATTCTATAAAAGTTTTTTTTTAATTTCACAACTAAAATGATTTTTTTTTTTTTAAGTACGACAGACGGACGGAGGGATACCCTACCGAAACTGTAAGGGTTTCTGCATAGGCTCAAAAACCCTAAGGAAAAGAATTTTCAAGAAAATATTTAAATATTGAATCAAAAGAGATTTATTTTCAAACAGTTGCATTTTTTACGACAAAGGACGATATTTTTACCAAAAAAGTGGAATTTCCTGCAAAACGGTTTAATTTTTCAACGTGCAAATATGAATTTTTGAGATAAAAGGTCATTTTAAGCATAAAAGATGAATTTTTGACGAAGAAAATTAATTTTCTGACAGAAAAGACGAATTTTCTATAAAATAGATACTAAGAAATATTTTAATTATTAATAAAGAAGAATTCAAATAATTAAAAAAAGAAGAACTTTAAAAAAAAACTCAACCAAAACAGATAAATTTACAACCAAACAGTTGCATTTATAACAAAAAAAATTCAAATTTTACTAAGAGAGATTGATTTACAAACAACTTTTAAACTAACTCGAATTATTCCCAAAATTTTGAAAACTCTTCCCAAATTAAAAAAATGGATAAAATGTGTTTCAGATTTTTTTCGATATTTTCAGAAATCTTTTTACATTTTCTTTAAAAAATAATTTTTCAATATAAAAAATCATTTGAATTCTCCTGAATTTCAAGAAAATCTTTTCATTATTCAAAACCATTTCCAATATTAAGAAGCTTCTAAATTTTATTTCTAAATCTGCGAAAATCTACATTTTGTCTTAAATTTGCGAAAATCTTTAGAAATTTTTATTTATTTCTGAAATTCTGGCAAAAATTGTAAACATGTTTCCAAATGGTTCGCATTTAACTGATATTGTTGAAAAATTTAAATAAATTACCTTCAAATCTTCCAATTTTTTCAACTTTTGAAAATTCTTTTGGAATGTTTTGAAATCTTGGCAAATTTTCTTTAAAAATTAATTTTTTTTAAAATCATTTGATATTTTTAAAAAATCGAAAGAAAAATGTATATTTTTTCCATAATCTTCGAAATATAACATTTTGTTTTAATTTTTTTTAATATTCTAAAGATTTAAATTATTTGTAAATCCCTTCAAAAATTTTAAAACTTCCGTATAGCTTTTAAAAAAATTAAGTTTTTCTAACAAAATTTTAAAATCCTCAAAACTTAAAATTAATCTTTCAAAATAAACATTAATCATTTTTTATTTTCCCTGAAATATTATTGATATGATCCTAAATTTAAAAAAAAAATAATAATAACAAAAATAATAAAAGATGATAAATCTTATTCGAATCAAATTGATTTTTTCCTGAAAATATGAATCAAGTTTCTATGTGACGTTGGTGTTTCACATCGAAAACATAAGTTTTGAAGGCTGATGTTTTAATTCAAATATTGTCATTTAAAATTTAAAATGATTTTTTATTTTGAAAATATTAATGTTTAAAGAAAATTTGAAAAGATTTCAAAACATTTCCCACAAATTAAAAAAAAAAACTTGGACGATTTGTAGGCAATTTTGTTAATTTTTCGAAAATTTTAGGTAAAATTCGAATCATTTGAAAAGATATTTAGAATTTTGAAAGATTTATAAATATAATTGTGACGCTTTTTAAGGATTTTGAACGGTTTCAAGATGATAAAAATTTTTTTCAGATAAAAAACTTTTTGGCAATTTTTTCAATCTGGGAAGATTTTTCAATCTGGAAAGACTTTTCAAAGCTTTGGGAATAATTCTGGTTGGCTTAAAGATTTTTGAAAATTAATCTATACAAAAAAATTATCAGAGTTATAGCATTTTAAATATTCAAAAAAAAAATGAAAATGAAAATTTTAAGCCGAACAACGCACGATACGAAAAAAGCAAAGAGAAGAAAAACGTTGCTTTTTGAAAGTCCTACAAGATTATTATACCAAATTTTTAAATTTGTTTGAAAAGTCGAAAATTCAAATTTTGATTGCACAAAAAATAATGAAAAAAAAATTCCATTTTGCGGTCAAACTATGCTAGATACGAAAAAAAATGAGTGATAAAAATTTGTGTACCCTAAAAAGATCTACAAATTTTTTAGTAATCAATTCTTGATTTGTCGCGTTTTTTTTGTTTTACTCGTAAAAAACGACTTCAAAAATAAAAATAAATAAATTTTTTTTGATAAACGACACAAGGTACGAAAAAAATAAATACACAAAAGTTGTTCACCCAAAAAAGAGCTACAAATTTGTTACTGATCATTTTTTAATAAGACGCTTAGTTTTTGTTTCAATCGTGAAACATGACATTACAAATAAAAAAATTAAATTTTTGGAAAAAAGACACAAGGTACAATAAAAGGTTTGATAACAAAATTTTTTTAAAAACAGATTTGAATATTTGCCCATAAACTTTTCTCCTCACAAAATACGTGATGAGAATGTGTTCGTTAAAGCCGAAGGAGCTTTAACGAAAGAGAATTTACAAGCACTAAATTTCAGTTGTCGATTGTGTCACCTTTAATTTTAAAAGTATTTTTCTCAATTCGCATAAGGTTTTCTATAATTTTTCTTTTCGAAAAGGATTATTTGTAGATTTTATTCTCAAAATTTCAAATCCAAGATGTGTAACAACCTCAAGTAATGAAAAGCCAATCAGGTTTTCAACAACAAGAATTGCAAAATTTTCGAGACATATCGTTGCACCACTTTTCTCGACAGGATTCTTCATTGCTAAATAAAATACCGAAAATTTGACAGTACATTCTTTTGAACAAACGTAAACTTAAAAAAATCAAATTGTGCAAAAAATTCGATTTCCTTGAATTTGTGTATGCTCAAAAAATGTAATTTAAAATATTTAATAAACAGAGACAATAAGCCATAGACCCTGTGTCGTTCTCTAGCGTTCGGTTCCTTGAACGATCTCAAAAGTTCTCATTAGTTATTTTTTTTCAATAATAGACAAACCAAAATCTTCATTCTGATCAATTCAAAAATATAAATGTGCAAATAATTCAAAACTACAAAATAATACAAAAAAAATTTCAACACAAAGAAAAATTAGACAAATCAAATTTTGTATTCGAAATTACAATTTCTCGAGCTGGAAAAGAAATGGGAAAAGTTCTGTCGCACCCTATCCCTTTCCCAGCTGTATGATTTCTTTACAAAAATGGTCAGAATTGCACTATTTGAAAACTGAGGATCAGAAATTCTTTTCTATTCATGCATCAACTTTGAATTATGTCAATGAAAAAAAAATTTTCTGTTTGAAACAGATGACTCAAATATTATAAATGAGCATAACTTCATTAGTCTTCAATAAAGTGTATTAATATTATAGATCAATCGATTTGCCTCGAATTAAGGAATCTTTTCCGCTCTTGCATCAACTTTGAGTTAGGTTGAACAAAAGAGTTTTACTATAAAAATCGTATTTTCAAATATGATGCGCATTACCATAGCTTCCTTACTCTTCAATAAAATGTATCAATATTATAGGTCAATCGATTCGACTCGAATAAACACATATTTTCTGTTTTTGCATCATCTTTGAATTGTGATAATGGAAAAAGTTTTACTATAAAAAAAAGATTTTCAAAATATATAAATTATCATAACTTCCGTACTCTTTAATAAAATGTATTAATATTATAGTTCAATCGATTCGTCTCGAACCAAGCAATCTTTTATATTTTGGCATCAACTTTGAATTATGCTAATGAAAAAAGTTTTACTATAAAAAGCCATGTTTTTAAATATGCATTTCCATAGCTGTGTTACTCTTCAATAAAATGTATCAATATTATAGGTCAATCGATTCGGCTCGAATCAACACATCTTTTCTGATCTTGCATCAACTTTGAATTATGTTAACGAGAAAAGTTTTATTATAAAAAACCGATTTTCAAAATATATAAGTTAGCATTACTTCCCTACTCTTCAATAAAATGTAATAATATTATAGGTCAATCGATTCGTCTCGAACCAAGCAATTTTTTATATTGCTGCATCAACTTTGAATTATGCTTTGAGAAAAGTTTTACTATAAAAAACAGTATTTTCAAGTATTATGCATTTCCATAGCTTTCTCACTCTTTAATAAACTGTAATAATGCTATAAGTCAATCGATTTGTGTCGAATCGACATATCTTTTCTGTTCTTGCATCAACTTTGAATTATGTTAATGAAAAAAGTTTCACTATAAAAAACCGATTTTAAAAATATATAAATTACCATAACTTCCCTACTCTTTGATGAAATGTATTAATATTATAGTTCAATCGATTCGCCTCGAACCAAGCAATCTTTTATATTCTTGCATCAACTTTGAATTATGCTAATGAAAAAAGTTTTACTATAAAAAACCATGTTTTTAAATATGCATTTCCATAGCTGTCGTACTCTTCAATGAAATGTTTCATTTTATTTTCTGATCTTTTCTGATCTTGCATCAACTTTGAATTACGTTAACGAAAAAAGTTTTACTATAAAGAACCGATTTTCAAAATATATAAATTAGCATAACTTCCCTACTCTTCAATCAAATGTATCAATATTATAGGTCAATCGATTCGTCTCAAACCAAGGAATCTTTTCTGTTCTTGCATCAACTTTGAATTATGTTGAAGAAAAGAGTTTTACTATAAAA
>CAKNYM010054407.1:40117-67454 GCA_932195095.1 Andricus curvator | reverse complement strand
TATCGGCAGGTATTATGTTTCTGATTTTTCCAAATTGGCATAATAATATATTTTTGTCATACCTTGTAGTTTCCTATAAATAATCCCTGATGAGGGAGTTTAAATTGACTCCGAAACATGTTGGTTCCTTGGTAGTATAAAAAAGACGGATAAAAGAAAAAGTGAGAGGTTGGTATTTTTGGTTGACTTTTTCTCCTTTTCTCCCTCTTTTTTCAATTGGTTATTTTTGTCTCTAATGAGCCGAAAAGTGAGGTGATCTAGAAGTCTATTTTTTAATTTTGAATCTTTTTCATGCTCATTTTGCATAAAATTATTCATGATAAAATGGATTTCTGTTCTATCTTAATTTTAAAATAAAAAAAAACAATCTGTATGATCAATGATACTACTAGTACAGTTTTATCTTTCCCTGGGTACGTGCAAACAATGCGACCTAATTTCCAACTCATGGGCGGAAGGTTGTCTTCTTTCAGAACCACAACTGAGCCCACCTTCAATGAATCTTGTGGAAAGGCTGAATGCCACTTGCTGCGATTCATCATTTGATTCAAGTATTCCTTATACCACCTAGACCAAAAATGGTGCCTCATATATTGCACATGCTGCCAGGATGATAATCGCCCTTCTGGAATGTCACGCAGGTCTTGCTGTGGAAAGCTGGTTAGAGGACTACCAATGAGGAAATGGCCAGGAGTCAGTGGAAGGAGATCATTTGGATCCAAAGAAAGGGGTGAAAGAGGACGAGAATTGAGGATTGCTTCAATTTCTATCACGTAAGTTTCAAATTGTTCTTGTGTTAATAACGTGTTACCTACATTGCGTAACAAGTGTTGTTTAAACGATTTTACGGCAGCTTCCCAAAGCCCACCAAAATGTGGAGATCGTGGGGGGATGAAGTGCCAAGTAACTTTTTCTTCTGATATGAAGTTCTGAACCGCAGGATCCTGTTCTACTGATTGAATACAGTCACAGAGTGCTTTGAATTCATTACGTGCTCCAAAAAAATTTGTAGCATTATCCGAATAAATATTTTTATATTTTCCTCGGCGGGCAAAAAACCTTTTGTGACAACCGATAAACGCTTCAGTAGTCAGGTCGCTAACCAGCTCGAGATGGATAGCTTTAGTCGCGAAACAAACAAAAATTGAGACATAGGCCTTATTGCGGTTTATGCAAGGATTTTCTTTAACAGAAAAAGGTCCACAATAATCAATTCCGACATTCAAAAATGGCCGGGCTGGAACCAAGCGATTTTCTGGGAGATTTCCCATAATATAACCGACATCATGTGGTTTTGCTTTGAAACATGTGATGCATTGACGAATAATGTGTCGTGTGACATTTTTTCCATCAATTGGCCAATACAATTCGCGAACGCCATACAAAGTAGCTTGAGTACCTGCATGTAATTTTCTAACATGTTCTTCGCGATTGATAAGTTTTGTAATGTGATGGTTCCGCGGTAAGACAAAGGATGTTTTTGATTTTCGGGGATTTTTAAATTTGCAAGTCGACCACCGACTTTGATGATACCCTTATCAAGAAATGGATTGAGCGAGGGTGAACTACTTTTTCGGTCGACATTTTCATGATTTTGAAGTGAATGTATCTCTTTTGAAAAGGCAGACATTTGTGTGAGTTTAAGAATTTCAAGATGTGAAGCAAGAAGTTCGGCTTCTGACAATGGGCGAGTGAGTTTGTCCTTGTTACAGAACGCATTTTTCTAACAGATTACATCATTTTTATCGACATTTCTAGCAGATATGAAATATAATTGGAAACTTTCCCAATGAAATATTCCGATGTGACTAAAATTCACGAAACAGTTAGATTATTCCCGATATTTATTTCAATATTTATCTGGTTCATCATCAGAAAAGCTTCAAATACTGGGAGTAAAGCATAAGTAAATTTCTAAAGAAATTAAAAATATTTGGTCGAAATCTGGGTTTCACTCCACTGTCTCACCATCATCATTTTTCGTGAAATTATATTTATGAATTATTTAGGCTATAAAATAACCATAAATGTATTAACTTCCTACTGATTTGGTCGTTTTTTGTTTGTTTTGGAACTTATTAATTATGGGGTGTGTTTTGGGTATCCGAGCGAGATGTTTGGCCACCAAAATTATTCAGGGGAGCTAACAAAGTTGTTTTAATATGTAAAATCCTTAAGAACGTATTAACTTCCAGGTGTTTTTCTGGTTTTTCCGAATCTCAAAAAAGCTGTTATCGTTAGGAGTGGTTTTGGTGATCCAAACGAGATATTTGGCCACCACCATTATTCGAGGAAGCATAAAGGAGAATTGTTCAGAATGTAAAGTTTTTTTTCACTTGTGGGGTGCATTTTCTCAACTTTGGAAGGACACAAAAAATCCAATTTTCACTTTTAAAAAAGTGAGAATTTACTTTCCAGTTATTCAACTGCTGAATTAATACAAAAAATTTACATTTAAAAATATTGAGTTTCGAGAAAATGGAGGAGGGAATTTTTTTTTCGCTCGATCGGCACGTTTTTTCAACTTTGGACGGTGATAAAAAATCCAATCTTCAATTTAACCCGTAGAAGGCATACTGGTGCGAATTCCGACCAACGAAAATTTGAATGTTGTAGAATTCAAAGGGGAAAGCGACCGCGGGCCAGTTGCGCCTTTTCTTGCAAGAGAATCTCATACTAAGTTTCATTTGGTGCGAATTCGCGTTTGTGCGCCTATGACGTGCGGTAATTTCGTTTCTGGGAAAAGACTCTATAAAAGTGGTTCTCTCAGTGTAGGAGTTCCATTTTGTGTATAAGTGAGTAGAATTTACATAATTAAATAATTAATATATAATAATTACATAATAATTACACTATAAAAATGTATTGTAATGTTAAGAATGTAAGCACACCCGACTCTCGGTTTAGCAACTCGCGGTTTAGGAATTCCTAGAATTGTTGGCTCACGCAGTTTCTCAGCTCAAGGGGCAAGGGACGGTTGCGACTCTCGACTCGGAAGGGTCGCAGTGCGCGAGTGCTCATTCGAGTATATTGCGCAATATTATGCATTCCAATTGGAAACGGTTCAGGCCGCCCTGACTGTTTAGGTTTTGATACTCCCGATTTAGGAAAAGGGCTATTTGCAGGCAACCCCCGGCACTGTTCCTAAACCGAGAGTCGGGTTTAAATGTTTTCGTCTGATGGAAATGATAGCTGCTCATCAAATGACGGTGATGACGAATTTTCTGTTTCGGAGAATAAAAGGATTGACAAGAAATCCAATGATGCGAGGGGTACACAACTCTTTCAATCGATGTAAAAAGTTCATTGCAATCACTCTTTTTTCACCTTTCAATCACTGGAATTACTTTTCAATTTCACAGTGCAATCATGCAATCGATGTACACCGAATTTTGAAGTTATGTACCCCCCGCCATTGAGTCAATCTTTCATTTCTTCTATTTTTTCAAATACAACTATACCCATTATTATAAAATATTGGATTATTTATTATTAAAATGAAATATTGTTTCTATTAAAGCTTAGAATCTCACAATCAATTTATACTAAATTTGAGTTAGTTCTGTTGCGTATTTAAAAAATAGAATCACAAAGTAAAAAAAATATATTTTTTCAAAATCTTCCTTTCAAAAATTGAAGTTTACAAAAAATGGTCACATTTTTTCGCAATTTAAATATCACTATTCGATTTTGCATAAAATTTTACATAGGAAGGCATATCCAATTTCAAATCATCTATAATTTTCATGGTGATAACGAGCTTCAAAAACGGAAAATTCCGATTCGCACCACTTTTCTGGAACATTTCCAATCCCGTATGATGATTTTGAGTTTTTGTAAATAATTTGTATAATGTGAGCCTTAAGAGTTTACGATTTTTTTTTGCTTTCTCGGAAAATTTCCGATCCCGTAAATGCTGGAAATCAAATTTGTTTGGATGTCTCAAAATTAGAATTTTAGAATTGCAGTACGCACTAGACATTTATAGAACTTATACTTCTGCATTACTGCTTTTGAACAGTATAGAACTACGTTTGAACGGCTTTTTTTTATAAACTTGAAAGAACTCTTCGTTGCCATTAGTAATTAAAATTATGTAATCATCTTACAAAAATACTTTTATTGAAAGTAAGAAAAAGCAATAATAATCCTTGTCATGAAATGAAAGTCTTTTAACAAGGAAGACTAGACAAGGCACCATTAATCTTATCACAGAAGAATTACATTCCTTACTTTACTACTTAAATATTTATATAAGAAACAGAAATAAGGACAAAATAGCTAACACATAGAAATAAGTTATCAGACTTATTAATAACCCAAATTAAAGGCTAGAAGTACTTTCATTAAGAAATTAAATACTTGATCCAAAAGAAATGTAAAGGAAAATTAAACGATGAATAAAAGTCACGAACAAATTCATTTGAATCAAAGTAAATAATCAGATCTTTCTCTATCCATAGAGACCATAGGAAACTACAGAATATTGCAGCTTCGAGAATTTGCCCTATCAGGATCTCGTAGCGATCTACGAAGCTGACGATGTGTCCTGAAAATATCGGCCCACGGTGTATAATGAACAGCACCATGGTCGTCTATGGTTGCAAATGGAATTGTCATTTCATTTGACCTATTCCTCCTTTCACAAGAAGATTTCAGTTGAATGACAAAGGACATCAATGCAAAGATTACCCAAAAGGCCGTAAGTGTCATCTCTGAAAACAGAGACAGACAATTAAATTTAATTAATATACTTTCAACCCTTAATTCGACAGACGATTCTAAGTCGGAAAAGTATAGTGATTTTTTGTCTGTAGAAGCTATAGAGGTTAAATACAGATATTTTCCCTTTCATTCTCTCCCTACTTTATCCTTTTAATTCCTGTATATTCATATATGTTCCATCTCTCGAGCTATCTACGGCTATCTCTAATCTAAATAAAAATATATGCTGTCGAATTAAGGATTAAAAAACATTTCTACCTCTCTGAACACATTTGTTTTCTTCAAATTTGTTACCTGCCGTTCCATAAGGAGGAGCGATAATAGCAACATCAAAGTTGGTAACGGTGATTCTTCGGACAATATTTATTATGATGTACTTCAGGCTTGAGCCGATGTAATAATCAAATGCTACGATCAATAGATAAGCACCGAAAACTGAACAGTAGAAGATACTCGACATGCAGGTAATGTAGATAACAGTCAACATAAGGAATGATAGAGAGCAGAAAAATCCCCAGAAGTAGTAATCATTTTCAAAGGGTAACGTTTTGTCTAGAAAAATAGAAACATATAAATTTAAAATCCAGTTATAAATTTCATTTCATGTACAATTTTCATCAGATATTATTTCATAAACCGACAGGCTCTAGAAACAATCGCGAGAATCATTTTAAATTCGATTAACAATTATGCGACTACGATGAAATTTTAAACACATTCAGTAAAACAGTTGCTGTAGAGGGAAAATTAGGCACCCAACAAAAATTTACTGGTACTTTGTGTGCCCGAACTCCTCAAAACTTTGTCCCGAGCAAATGCATTACAATTTGGAGGGCATGCCCCTACCCCTCCTGGCCGATCCTCGACCAGAAGTCGGCAATTATCAGTATCTTAGTATTTGTGGAAATATGAACATCCTGATATTCGTACGTACCTGGCAACTTGTAGTAGGTGATACAAGAGCAGAAAAATGCAAAGAACGAAATAGCAAAAAATTTCGAGGCTTCTTTGCTAAGCCAGTTTATAAAGATTTGCCAAACACACGCTACTGCTATACCAGACCCAATGGCAATCCACAAAGTACCTTTAATGAAAAATAAAGTTAGTTTACCTTTTTTTTTAGTTTATTATAACTGCGAAAGTTTTTGAATAATTTTACTTGAGGCACTGTGTGTGCCTGCGTGCACTGCACAAATATATCCAATAAGTCCACCTCCCAAACAGGAGAAGAGAAAAATAGTTGTATTAGAATTCCTGTGTCCCATAAATGACAGATATATTCCCAGGAAGATCATCAAAAGACAGGTGGTCTTCGCAATTCCATTAGCTACAAATGTTTTATATAATTAATTTTTATAATACTAGTTGTTTTAACACTAGAAGTACCAGAGTTCGCCGTACACCTTGAAGTACCACGTGGGTCATTTTTGACCCACAGTAGGAAACCATCGTTTTATTGGTATTTGGGTGGTGTTTTGGGTGTAGCAATCTTCACAGTACGTTTAGGAAGACTCTAAATTGTCACCAAAGGATAATTCGGTCTCTGAAATTAATAGTACCCTGGCATAAATAAATTTTCAGAAATAAACGTTTTATTACTATTTTTCAGTTTACAGAAGAAATTCTTTAGTCTGTCATTAAACATCATTAAAACAAGTAAGTAAACCAATGTAAGACGGTTTTTTGTTGTAAAAATATTAAAACAGAGTCGAAACATACTGTTTACATGAGTACTAATAGTATTTTTTCTTTTACAGACAAATAAGGTAAGTACAGAGTATATCTAAAAGATTCTATAATGCAGCATGTGGCTAAACTGCTTTGCGTGTTTTCTTGCTTATTGATATCAAGGAAAAAAAATCATATAAGAACAAACAAATTCACTCTAGAATTATAAATATTTGAAAATATTTAGCAGCAATGGAGTTGACAGAATTGTCTAAGCTGGGATGGTCTCACAGTTCAGACATTCGACAAGAGTTTTGGCTTGGCAACTTTTGCACACATACTCGCTGCACTTGAAACATACGATTGATGTTTTATTCCCCTTATGTCGTAATGTAATCCAACATCTCGTGAATAACGTCGAGGCAGGCTCAGAAACAATTTAGAGTTTCAAAACCGGTGTTATTGATACCGAATTGCGGTAAACTGCATATGGGTCAAAAATGACCCACGTGGTACTTCAGGTATAACAAGTAAAGTTTTCATACTTCTAGGTGGGGTAGAAGTACGAAATTTTGGTAAGTTGTGCAAAACCATAAATGATTAAAAGTCATTGGACCGTTTGGTCCTCCGATGATTATAGACGGGGGTACAGCCCTCGACAAAACCTCGTGGGTCAAAAATGACCCACGTGGTACTTCTAGTGTTAATTAGATGATTCATATTTTTATTTGTATTGTAGTTCTACAATACTTACGCAACATTGTACAACCATCTATCTCGAAAGAAGTAGTACAAGCGTAAGAGAAAGCTGGAACATATGCAGCAGACTGATTTTTATAAGTTGCCACCATTGCGTATGCAGATCCAATACCCGAATATGCGCTATACACTCTTCTCAGTGAAGATCCAGTAGACGAGGCTGGAATCTAAAATTTAATTTCATTACTTATCCCCTCAGTTGTAATATTAACCATTGATGATTACGCCCTTCAAAAAATGACAGCAAGCCACGTCCCCTCAAAAATTATCAATGACAACGCTTGTTAGTAAATATGTGTACGTCCAAATAAGAAGGGAACAGATTTTTGCATTTATATTAGGAGTTATAAGCGGTTTTGTGAGTCAATGTCCGTAAAAGTAGAAGTGACCGTAAGTGGATCAATTTTAAGTTTGAAGACAAAATACGTGAGCTTAAGAAACTCGCCAACTTTAAATTCGTTTTTCTCGAAAGGCAGTTTTTTGAAGTTCCAAATTCAAAAGTGTCCCGGTGACTCATTTTTCCACCTAAGGGGGTTCGTTCTGGGCCTAAAATGACGGAAATTTGTCCGACAACAAGCCCCTGTACGTAACTCCATACCGACAATCTGAACCCTTTTCATTTGGACGTACACATATTATTAGGTACGTCCCTTGAATAATTAGGCACACGCCCCCTAAAATGCAGTGTAGTGTGCTTTGAATTTAAATAACCATAATATTTTTGTTATATTATAAAAGATTAAAATCTTTAATTTCATAATAAACAAAGTTCCGAGAAAGAATTATGTCCTTATAATGCCTGAAGAGTGAAATCTTATAAATTGTACTTTTAAATGATAAACGTACAAAAACGTGCGGACTATCCTGACGTTTAGACTCGACCTGTTATTAAAAGAAGATTGATACATTTTATTTTTTTGACTGACTTACTTTTTCGGCGTGTTTCACGATTTTTTCAGGTGTCAACATATTTTCTATTGCTGAGAAATAACTTTCGCTACTAAAATCTTGTGCAGGTAAGTATAAGCGGTAAGCTTCATGCTGAACAACACTTTTTTCACAAATCGTTTTCATGTTTTTCGAGGATGAAGACGGCTGCGCATCAACAATGACGATCGCCTCCGTAACCATCAGTTTATGGAAGGGGGATATCTCTGGTTTAAATTCCATGTTACAGCCTCCAGGAACAGGTGCTAAAATGAACTTTTTCTGTAAATCACTCATTCAATTTGACATATATATTGAATTGTCACTTGTTATTAATAAATAAGTTCATTAGCGCGGAGTGAAAATACTGACAATACGCGAATCATTCGAGCTAGCAAAAAAAATGTTGCGGTTTGGCATCCGAAAGTAAAAGAAAATGTTGTAATCTGTTAAAGTCTTCTGCTTGGTTCTTGATTTAAAAAATTTATTATTTCCTTGTAATACGAGACGTTGGAATGGGGTAAGGACTGTCCGGACTTATAGGACACTACCTTAAAAATTACAGACCTGCTTAGCGATATTTTAATTAAACAAAACAAAAATTATTTGATAAATTTCTAATTCATTCCAGTTAATGTGCTTACCTTCACTTGTATAAGCGACGACGGCAAAAAGAACTTCGACAATTTCTGTGTTGTAATTTTCCACATAAATATCAATAGAGAATTTCGCACTTGTATCAACAAACAGACCAATATTTCTACCAAATATAATATCCTCCAAAGGTTTTTCCAAATTCCTATTATAATAAATTGATACGTTCTTCTTAAAAGCGTGAATTTGAACAATCATGAAGGAAACAACATTAGGGATGTCGGTAATTGTAAATGTAACGTTGGCTTTTGCAGAAAGGGAACTGCGTTGAGTAAATGCTTGAGCTTTAAATTCTGATTGATCATATTTTTCAAGAGATATTTTGTTCAGTTGATCATCTGAAAAATATAATACAAATTTTTCTGACCTTTTTGATGAATTAGACCCCAATAGCGGTCATAAAAATGCATAATTGTACCACTAAGAATTTTTTGTAAACATTGCCAAAATTGAGGGACTAAAATTTTATAAAATTAAAATAATCATGAACATTAGGTAATAACTCAATCCTAACTATTTCATAATTATCATTAATTTTTAATTAATTGTCCGAGTTAACAAAAGCCTTGATATACATTTCTCGTTTTCTTTAATATATTTTCTGGTTCTCAGAATTTAAATTTTTCATTCCATCTCTATTACGGTTTTCCCCTTGTATATGAAAAAGATTTCAGAATTTGGTACTTTTTAATCCTTATAGAAAATATTTTTAGATGTCCAATTAATCATGCATTTATCTATCTTCGTTTCTACGAAATATCTTGTATGGCCTCTACCAACATTCTTTTTCACTCAGCTACAAAATAACTACGAAAATATTAATAATCATTATTCAATAATTATTATTGATTAATTGAGTTTACGAAAGCCTTGATATATATTTAAAAACATATATTTTTTCATGCTTAGTTTTTAAATTTTTCATCTATTCTCTATTTTACCTTTTTCTTTCTTATTATATGAAGCACATCCCACAATTTAGGCAATCCTTATGCATTATATTTTGTTTAAAAAAATGTTGCCTTTTTTAATGCCTTTTAGTGATGCATGTCGATCATTTTTGGACAAAATCGAGATTTGCTTAAAACATAGATGGAACTGAAATGTAATGGAGATCAAGAATTTGCAATGAAAAAAGTCGACCGAGACGAGACGATCATCTCGACTGAGTGATCGTTTTTCTCGATGTGATGAGTATGGTGTTCAAGGTTTTAATTTAATCTGACGAGATTTAAAAAAAAAATTTTAATGATCGACATGCATCACTAATGCCTTTTAAGAAATTTAATTCAGAAAATATTTCACAATTCGATTATACAATTATGATTACTTTCACTAATGTAATTTATCTCAGTTTTGATTAATTTAGGTTCTGAGAATAATAATTATTGTTCTCAGCTGTATCCATGATAAACACGGTTGAGGTTATACACTTACCGGCTCTCCGCGTCTCTATTTTCTGAGTTACATTCTCAAACGAATGCTCAGGTGAGAAAGACAACATTATTAAGAGCACAAGATAAATCAACGTTTCAAACTTCATTTTAAATTATGCCGTATTTTCTTGTTCGGGAGTAATAATAAAAATATTAAAAACTATTTTGATCAGCTCACTGCAGTCTGTATGAATAATGGAAATAAACTAAACTAAATGGAATAATTCACTCCCATTGGGGCGATAACAGTCGTCACTCGGCCACAATCGGGTCGCCAGTCTCGACTCTCGTCTCGAATTACGTCAAGCTTAAAGTGACCATATCTGGGCGTGGTAACACCGGCGAGCTTATAGTAGGCCGGCTTACAATAAACTAGCGTAAAAGACGAGTGGATGCAGAGCACTTGGCTCCCGAACATTGCCCCCCCCCCCCCCCACCATCGACGCACAGCTCTTCCATGGTTCATTCCAATTCCAGGATACTTAGGTCGTTCAAAATACATTCATGGCAATATAATAAATCCCGAAAAACATAAAAAACGTTTAATAAATCAATTAGACAATCAAGAATTTTTCCTCTTCTAGAAATTCCTTAATTAATAGTAATTTAATCGTGTAACTTAGAAGTATAATTAAATATTTCTGCCCAAGATAGCGCGAACCGCATCCCGCGCAGAAATCGCCATATATTTTCCCGATTACCGATCTGGCCCTGATCGGTTTAGTATCTTCGGGGCCAGATCGGGATAATTCCATGGCCCAGACTCGAGCCAGACCGGTTCAAGTATCGCAACGCCACCTAGTTCCAATTTAGGGAACTTACCTTGCTGTCAAATGGAGTGTGTTATTGTTGATAAAATACATGTTTATTATCTGAGTTTAAGTGTATAATGCAATAAACAATATGCCAAAGCCTCGTAACACCACGAGTTCTAAAGCATCGCGCGTTAGTTGCTTTAGACAATTTTCGTTATGTGAACGAGGGTAAGTAAATCGTTAAATCATATTGATTGAATCGAAACCTAACCTCAAAATTGTAATTTATTTGAAAACTTATTATAAATTGTATATTTTTAAGATATTTTGAGTTTGCATTGAAGTTACACAAATAAAAAAATGTATATAAATTTTAACCCAAGTAATTGATTATATATTGAAAATTATGTAGATATTGATGAAGATGATGAAGAAGAAAGTGGAACTCAAATCGAAATGCAAGTTCCAGGAATTTTAGCATCTATAACTCTAAAAATGAACTTATGAATATTCAGGATTTTAAGTATCAGACATTCAGTTTTCTTCGACATAACCTCAAAATTTTATTTCATTCTTATTTTAATTTAACCGAAGATTTTAGAGCTAAATTTATAGATAAATTTATTATTTTTAAAGAAAAATGATCATATAGTTAAGTCATTCTTATCTTATAGTTTCAGTTTTATAGCAATAATTCAGATATTTTATATTAATTGAATAGTTATTTTGATGATTTCGAAAATTTGAAGCGCAGTAACATTTTTTTCAATTCAAGTTTCAAAATTTTAAGCTTATAGTTTTGAAAAGATTTCAATGGTTAGATATTTTAAAGCGTTTTAATTGGAATTTTCCAAAAACTTGAAATTTCAGTACTTTTCGAAAATACCCCGTTTCAACTCAGAATTAAATTTCTTTTGAGAAATTCCTGGCTCCAATCCAGAATTTAAATTCTTTTCGAAATTTCCCGTTCTAGGTCAGATGCTCTTAATATTAAAAAATTCCCTGTTCCAATTCAGAATTTTAATTCTTTTCGAAAATTACCCGTCTCAGCTAAGAATTAAGTTTCTTTTGAAAAGTGCCCCGTTCCAATGCAGACTGTTAAGTTTTTTCGAAAATTTCCAACTCCAGCTCAAAATTGATTAAAATTGGAATATTTCCTGTTTTCAACTGAGAATTTGTTTAAATTTGAAAATTCCGTTTCAACACAGAATTAGAATTCTTTTTAGAAATTCCCTGTTACAGTCCAGAATTTTAATTATTTTCACGAATTACCCGTTTCCAATCAGAATTAGAATGATTTAAAAAAATTCCCTCTTCCAATCCAGAATGTTAATTCTTTTCGAAAATTTCCAGTTTTAGCTCAGAATTAATATTATTTTGAAAAATTCCTTGTTATAGTCCAGAATTTTAATTCTCTTTGCGAATTACCGGTTTCGACTCAAAATTAGAATTATTTTTAAGAAATTCCCGCCGAGGACTGGGGCAGACATTGTAAATAACGAAGTTAAAAAGACTAAAAACTGTATTGGGTTTCTTTTTGCGTTAATATTTGGTACTTGGATAAAAAATATAGTTCACTTTATTAATTTTTCTTGTTATAAAATTATTATTATAAACAAAATTATAAGAAATTATAAATTTCAAAAATGGCTTTTAACGGGAGATTGGTCGGGGCCCGATCGGGCGTCAGATCTGGCTCAGGTCGGGCCGTGTGTTTCATCAGCGATCGGGTGCAGGTCCGTTTTCCAGATCTGGGCCAGATTTGACGCACGTGATGTTTTTTTTTACTCTAGAGGGCAAGATTTTTTTTGAATACAAATAATAACCTATGGACAATTTTAATATCACTTATGACTTTCTTGTAATGTTTAACAAATTTATATTTGTCTAAATACTTTTTAGAAATTTTGAAAATAAACAGCAATTAATTGTTTAAATAATAACATAATGTTTAAAAAAAATTGTATTACTCCTAACAATGACCAACTATTACATTTTATTTAGAAAATACGATTATTTCGACATGTTTTGGAAAAAAATTGTTTAAAGAAGTAAAATTTATTTAAACAATTAAAAAATGTTTAAAGAGTCATGAGGGATGTTAAGATTGTCCGTATGAAGATTCCCTTTTAACGAATGACTCGACACTTTTGTTTTTAGAAAGATATTATCTTATTGTAAAAATATTTTATATTTTTAATAAAATAGGAATAAAATACTAATTCAAGCTGCAAATGTTCATAAACATCCACTTTTTCGTGTAAAAAATAAATTTGTTACGATTTTTCAAATAATAAATTAGAAACTAGTATGCATTGCTTTTGACAAATATATTGTTAAAATCAAGACTCATTTTTACCAATTGTCTTGACTTTTTTATTTTTAGAAAGATGTTAGAATATTGTGAAAATATTCGACGCAAATTTGAAATATATCGATTGAGATTTAAAATTGTACTTTTTTTATTTTCTAAGAAGTAAAATGTTATTATATATAGTTTTAAGTTATATTTAAAAAATCCAAAAAATTTAAAGAGATTTTGTTTCAAAAATTTTTAGAACACTCAGTATTCGAAAATTTATCATTACGCATTTTCAAATAGCTTGTTTTTGATATTGTAAAATAAACAGTTGCATTTGGGACGAAAAAATTGATTTTGTACCAAAAAAAAAAAACGAATTTTCAGAAAATATAAAAATTTGTAACCAAATATAAATTTTCTACTAAATGATTGAATTTTAGAACCCAAAGTACGAATTTTCCACAAAACAGTGGAATTTTCAACAAATCATTTGAATTTTTAACGAAATATTTACATTTTAAAGTAAAAAAAATTAATTTTTAACAAAAAAAAGCAAACGAATTTTGAACTAAAATTATGAATCAACCAAAAAGCTGAGCTCTTAAGAAAGATAGTTCAAATTTTAACCAAGAAACTTAATTTTCAAACTAAAAAGATGAATTTTCAACAATAAATGTAGTAGATGATATTTCAACAAAAAAAAAAAGATTGTAATTAGAAATGAAAAACAGCTAGATTTATCCAACAAAAACGAATTTTCAAGAAAATGATTAAATTTTTTATTAAATTGTTAAATTTTATAACTGAAAATATGAATTTCCTACAGAACAGTTAAACTTTCAACTAAAAAATGAATTTACTGCCAAAAAAGATTAGATTTTAACCAGAAGGTTGCAATTTTTACTAAAAAAAGTTGAAATTTCTACGGTGAGATGATATTTTAAACCAAAAAGATAAATGTTCGACAAAATAGTTGAATTTTTAATTTAGAAAAATCGTTAGTCCAGAAAAATGAATTTCAATAAATTTGTTGAATTTTCAAGTCAAAAGATGAATTTTCAACGAAGAAGTATGACTAAGTATTTCTAAGTGCCGTCATTGAAAATTTTAAATGTTCATGAAAAATTACATTTCCTGTCATTGTAGAAAGTTGTAAAGTAGTCTAAAATGCGAAAAAACGAAATATAACACGAAGAAAAATTGTAATCGATTTAAATTATTTATTTAAAAATTATTTCATTGATATTCCTGTTAACAGTTCGTATATTTTACATTTACATAACGTCGTATAATAATAAATATTTAATTAGAAAAGGAGAGTTTAAAATTTGGTGTTTTAACTTTTTTGAGCTGTAGCTTATGAGGATGGCTTTTTCATCGGGTTTTCAACTCGTAGGTTTAGCGCAATGGTCAAGACTCTCGACTGCTAGGTGATAGATTTAGGTATAGATGTAGGTTCGATACCCCCTAGCGTTAGAAATTTTATTTGTAATATAATATTTAAAAATGTAATATATGTATTCACTCTACACAGGACCATTAATATTCAAAGTCAAAATACTCGCAATCAATTAATATTTATTTTTGAAATACCTTTTTTGTCATGTCGTTACTAGCCAGAATTGGCCGCCAAGTGCATACGATTGGCAGCCGATCTTCGGCAATATTTTTGCCGATACTGGGCTAGTGCTGGGCCGTATCTAACTTCGCACTTGGGGTGTGTTATAATTATTTTAAAGGATTTTAATTCCTAATAAAAAAGTCAATAATGTGGCTAGACTCGGGTAATTAATAGGGGCCAGACCGGGGGCAGATCGGGCGTTTGATCGGGCCCATAGACATGGCTCCACTGTGGCTACGTGTTTCATGATGAGTCTGGCCCTGACTCGATTTCCACATCTGGGCCCGATATGAACGAGTCTGGGCCCGGTCGGGGCCACGGCGAAATTTCTGCACGGGTTAGAACGTCTACCCTGTTTAAGTAATCAATTAAGTGTTATTTTAAGAGATATAACGGAATTCGATAGATTTTGAATGATTCTAAAGGTCCTAAGTTATTTTTTAAAAATCCAAAGAATTTAAAGACATTTCGTTGCAAAATGCATTTTCAAATAGTCTGTTCTTAATATCGTAAACGTCCAGGGACGTGAACCGCGCGTGCGTTTAGTGCTATCTTGAGCAAGAATATTTAATTACACTTCTAAGTATCACGATTTATTTTATTTAATTAAATTAAAATTAAATTAAATTAAAAAAAAAAATTTAATTTAATTTAATTAATACTAATATTAATTAAGGAATTTTTGGAAGAGGAAATATTCTTGATTGTATGGGAACGACTTAAAATATATAAAAATAGTTTATTAAGCATTTTTTTACGTTTTTCGGGCTTTTTTTATATTGCCACGAATGTATTTTGAATGACCTGAGTATCCTGGAATTGGAACGATTGGAATGAACCGTGGAAGAGCTGTGCGTCGAAGGTAGGGCGGGAGGGGGGGGGGGGGGGCAATGTTCGGGAGCCAAGTGCTCTGCCTGGCTCTGCATCCACTCGTAAAGGTGTTCACACAAGAAAATCCGTTGTAGTGCGCTGGAGTAGTCTCACGGACGCAGTGACCCCAACTTTGGCATGTAGCGGTATTGCGCTTGCGCTAGCTATGCATAGGAGGTACACGACGCGAATTATTGTTGCCATGGTAACGTGTTGTCGCGTCGTGTTCCTCTCACGTGTTCTAGCGCGAGCGCAGTACGTCTACATGCCAAAGTTGGGGTCACTGCACGGACGTGCCGTCCGCGCACGAACTCATAACGCCAACCAATCGCGTGCAACCTGTCGTGCTGCAGCGGTCCGAGCGGTGACGCACACAAGTACGTCGCTACTTACGCTAGTTCGCAACGCATTTGAGTATAAGGGCTGCCATCGGACCGTAGCAGCACGGAAGGTTGCACATGATTGGTTGGCATTATGTGTTCGTGCGCGGACGGTACATCCGTGAGACGTCTCCAGCGCACTGCAACGGATTTTCTTGTGCGCACACCTTGAATGCAGGACGCTGACTGTAGGATTGAGGGAAGGGGGTTCAGATTCAATATTGAAATCTTAAATTTTATTGGTCGAGAACGTAGAGAGAAACTCAGAAACCTCGAAGTAGAAAAAAAAACCTTTTGCGGGACGTTTTGCAAAAAATCGTCTTATACGGGACGTTTTGCAGGACATTTACCTTCGCAGGACACGTTGCTCAAATGCGGGACTGTTCTGCGAAATACAGGACGAATGGTCACTATAGTCAAGCTACGCGAAAGCAGTTAAACAAAATCCAGCATGCGATAATAAACAGTGACACCAAGATACTTATAAATATACTGAGGAAAGTTGTTTGTCTCATGCCGGTCGATTATTAGCGGATAGCGGATTATATTTATGAATGAACACAAGTCTTCTTGGTAAAAGCTAATCTGTAATCTATAGCTAATCAATCTAATGGCTGCCATGCATCAATGGACTGTTAGGTTGAGGAGACATTAATCCTTTTTAGTTGACAATTTATCTATTTTGTATAAAATTTAACTGTTTCGTTAAAAATAATTTATTTTATTTGTTCAAAAACTTATTTCTTTAACTGAAAATTAAACTATTCTATTTTTTTGTTGAAAATTGATTTTTTTTTATTTGAAAATTCATCTATTTTGTTGAAAAATTGTCTTTTTTGGTAGAAAATTAATCTCTTCGGTTCAAAATTGCATTAAAAATTTAAAGATTTGGTTGAAAATGTATGTATTTTGTTAAAAATTATTCTTTTTTTGGTGAAAAATTAGTTCTTTTTATTGAAAATTATTTATTTGAACTAAAAATTTAACTATTCCATTTTTCGTCGACATTTTTTTTTTGATAGACATCCAATCTTTTTGATTGAAAATTCATCTGTTTGGTTAAAAATTCATGTATTTTGTTGAAAATTAATCTTTTGTGGTTGAAAATTCATCTTTTTGATTAGAAATTAGTTTTTTAAAAATTAAAATTCAACTATTACCTTTTTTGTTAAGAATTTACCTTTTTTGGTAGAAATTTAATCTTCTTGGCTGAAATATCATCTGTCTGGTTGAAAATTTAACTATTTTGTTAAAAATTCATTTTTTTTAAACAGAAAATTTAACTATTCCATGTTTGATTTAACATTTATATTCTTTACTTGATTGAAAATTAAATTATTAGGTTCAAAATTCCTTTAAAAATTCAAAATTTGGTTAAAGATTCATGTATTTTGATGAAAATTAATCATTTTTGGTAGAAAATTAATCTGTTTGTTTGAAAATTCCTTTAAAAATTCAAAATTTGGTTGAAAATTTATGTATTTGAAAAAAAGCTAATCTCTTTTGGTTGAAAATTCATATTTTTGATGACAAATTAGTATTTCCAAATGTGTAATGTAATGTGTAATCTTCTTGGTTGAAATATCATCTGTCTGGTTGAAAATTCATCTATTTTATTCAAAACTTGTATTTTTTGGGTGGAGAATTAAACTATAGGGTTAAAAATCCTTTTTTTCGGTTGAAGATCCATTATTTTAGTTGCAAATTGATTTCTTTGTTTAAAAATTTAACTATTTTGTTGAAAATTCGTTTTTTTTTTCAAAGAAAATTGAACTATTTCATGTTTGATTCAACATTTATCTATTTACTTGCTTTGAAAATTAAATTATTAGGTTGAAAATTCCTTGAAAAATTCAAAATCTGGTTGAAAATTCATGTATTTTGATAAAAATTAATCTTTTTTTGGTAGAAAATTATTGTTTTTGGTTGAAAATTCTTTTAAAACTCAAAACTTGGTTGAAAATTCATTTATTTTGATAAAAATGAATCTTTTTTTATAGAAAATTAATCCTTCTGGTTGAAAATTCATTTCTTTGATTAAAAATTATTTTTTTTTATTGACAATTAATTTAATTTAATTTCCTCTAAAAGTCCAAAAATCTTCTTGGTGTCTAATTCATCTTCTTGGAAATTAATGTTTTTAACTGGAAATTCAACTATTTCTTCTTTGTTGAAAATTTATTTGTTTAAATAGAAATTTAATCTTTTTGGTTGAAAATTCATCTGTTTGGTTGAAAATTCAACTATTGGGTTAAAAATTAATTTTTTTGGTTGAAGGTGTCGACGAGTGTATGTTTTTAGTACAAGTCGAAAAAGTGCTTCCCCCCCTTGGCGCATACGATATTTTTTATAACAAATGGATGATTTCAGACATTTTTCGAAATACAGTCATGATTTCAGTCCATATGAGATTCCGAATGAAGAAGCATTAAATTTATGTTAACTTATTACAAATGATCAAAAATTCAATAAAAAATTTGCTGGACATTTTTGGTAATTTACGGTAATTTTAGATGTGATTTATGGTAAATCATGATAAATTGCCCAAAATTCAAATTAAAAATTTATAAATTTGCGGAAATTACTGGAAATTTTCGGTCATTCATGCTAATTTTACAGGTGAATATGCTAACTTATCATGAATTACCCAAAATTTAGTTTTGAAAATTTCCATAAATTTCCGGAAATTTATAAAAAAATTCGGTCATTTATGGTATTATTTCCGGTAAATATGGTAACTGACCATAAATTACCCTTAATTTATTTTTAAAAATTTCCATGAATTCCCGAAAATTTATGAAATTTTTCGGTCATTTATGGTAATTTTACCAGTAAATATGGTAATTTACCATATATTACCCAATATTCATTTGTTTAAATTTCCATAAATTTCCGGAAATTTATGTACACTTTCGGTCATTCATGGTAATTTTACCGGTAAATATGGTAACTTACCAGAAATTACCCAATATTCACTTTCAAAAATTTCCATAAATTTCGGAAATTTATGAAAATTTTCGTTCATTTATGGTAATTTTACAGTTAAATATGCTAACTTACCATGAATTACCCAAGATTCATTTAAAAAAATTTCCATAAAAGTTCTGGAAATTTATGAAAATTCTCGGTAATTTACGGTAATTTATTGTAATTTTATCAGTTATATATGGTAACTTTCCAAAAATAACTGCAAAATTCTATTATCTGCAAACAAAATTTCATCACAGTTTTACTGTGAGTGGGCTGATAATCGTAAAATGCGAGCTCATAGAGGTTTAATTTTCATTATTCACCTGTGACGTCACTTTTCAGTCCCTAGGGAGTAAAAAAGTAGAGCTTTAGCCCCGCTTCATATGCGTCGAAAAGGGCTGAAATCATGCATGTGTCATAAAAATGAATTATTTTAACTGTTTGGTTGAATATTTATGTATTTTGTTGAAACTTTGTATCTTGTGGCAGAATCCTCTAAAAGTCTAAAAAATCTTCTTGGTGACTAATACACCTTTTTGGAAATTAATGCTTTTTACTGAAAATTTAACTATTGGGTTGAAAATTAATTTTTTTTTGAAGATTCATTATTTTACTTTAAAATTCATTTATTTGCTTAAGGCCATGTTACGAGTGGGTCACGTGACCGGATTCCTACCTTACCGACAATTTTTTTCATAATCAATCTACGTTCACACGAAACGCGATATCGAGTTGAAAATTTGGGATATTAAATAAGAAGCGCTAAGAAAGGCGGCTCTGGTTCTAAATTTTAATAATCATGAAAAAAGCAAAAAGAAATTATTTACAAAAAAAACTTTTTTCATAATTATAAAAATTTAGGACCAGAGCCGCCTTTTTTAGCGCTTCTTATTTATTATCCCAAATTTCCAACTCGATATCGCGTTTCGTGTGAACGTAAGTTGATTTTGAAAAAAAGTGTCGGTAAGGTAGGAATCCGGTCACGTGACCCACTCGTAACATGGCCTTAAAAGTCAACTATTTTGATGAAAATTAATTTTTTTTTAAATTAATTTTTTTTACTGAAAATGCAGCTATTTCATTTCTGTTAAAAAATTTATCTTTTTTAGTTGAAAATTTCCTTCTCATCATTTTTGGGTTGAAAATGCAATTATTGTGGTAGAAAATGCATACTTTTGGGTTATAAATTCAACTTTTTTGTAAAAAATTCCTCTTTTTGGTTTGATTGATTCGTTTTTTTGTTTTAATTTAACTTTTTTTAATTGAAAATTAAAATATTTTTTGGTGGTAATATCAACTATATTACGCTTTTTGCCTAGAATTATTTTTTAATCGAAAATTCATCACTCTGGTTGAAAATTTGACTATTTTGTTGAAAATTTCTTTTTTCTTGGACGAAAGTTAATTATTTAATTATTTTCACTTTAACTTTAATATTAATTTTTATTTTTATTTGTGACAACTGAGAAATAACAAAACATAAAATTCCCGAAAAAGAAAATATCTGCAACACAAAATTTCCGAAATTATGAAATTGCCGAAATATACAAATCCCCACTTGGAAAATTCCCGAACATTTTATAATGTTACCAAACTTGAAAATTTCCGACAAAAAATTGCCAAATTATAAAATATCCAACACCGTACAATTTTTGAATTGTAAAATGCCGGAATTTGAAAAAAAAATATAATAAATTTTTCTCCAATAAAAATATTTATTGATTAAAAACACAATAATGAAATATTTTGAAAAAATAAAATTTTGTAAGCAATGTTAAATGTTATGTTTAAATTAGTGTTCCAATATTTCATTATTGCATTTTTAATACATAAATAATATTTATTGGAAAACAATTTTTTAAATTGTATAAATTGGAAAATTTTACAGTGTTGGATATTTTATAATTCGGGAATTTTCCAATTCAGGATTTTTATATTTCAGCAATTTCATAATTTCGAGAATTTTCTATTTCGATTAAATATTTTTAATTAAAGATTCCTCAATTTGTAATTTGTATAATTTTTAATGATGTATTTTTGAATGTTTATTTAAAATAATTTAATTTTGAAGATTTACAATTGAAAAATCTTCGATTTTAAAAATGTATTAACAAAAATTCTTAAATTTTTATAATACAACATTACAAATTCTTCAGTTTTCAAGATTTATATTTTAACTGTATGCAATTTTGAACGTTTTTTTTATTGGAATAATTCAATTTCGAAGATTCCAAATAGAAATTTAATGAATTTCAAATAATTAAAATAATTGGTACTCGAAATGTATTTAATATACAAGTTTAAATATTTAAAATTGTTATTTAACATTATACAATTGAAATTAATATTTGATAAAATGAAATAATAAAATCGATATGAAAAATGATCAAATCTATTTTTTAAATAAATATTCTCTATTCTTGAGATATTTTTGTAATTTTTTTGTTCCTCAATTTAATTAGTTTTTTTGCATCATTTACACCTGTTGTATGTCTTTTTGTCATACTTGAGTGTATATTCCAGTGTATCTCATGTATATTCCAGTTTAGGTTTTTATTTTTCAACGTAAATTCTCAATTAGAGAGAATTCAAAATGCAATTTTTAAGACTTAAACAATTAAAAACTAAAAGAATTTAAAACAATTTTTTTATAAAAAACTTTTCAAGTTGATCAACCGTAAAATTGTTAAAATTAAATGCTTTTATTTAATTTCAGATCCTATCCAAAAATTGTTTCAGTTTAAAATATTCCATTTTAAACCCATTCAATTTGAAATTTTTATTTCAAAAATGAACAATTTCTCAATATTAACAATATTTATTTCATTGAAAGAAATGTTAAATTAAATATTAAAAAAAAACGTTTTTGTAGAAAATGCGTCTTTATGGCGTAAAAATTCAACTGTTTTTTTGAAAATTCTTCTATTTGGTTTGAAAATTCTTCTAGTTTGGTAAAAATTTGATCTTTTTTGCTTTGTTAAAAATGAATTATAAATTGCTAAAATTAGAAAAAATTTGAAAAATAAAATTTTCTGTTTAATAAATAGATTTATCGACTAAAAATACAATAATTGAATATTTTGAACTAAGAAAATTTTTTTAAAAATGTTTAATGTTTTGTCTAAATTATTATTTCAATATTTCATTTTTAATAAATAATATTGATTAGAAAACAATTTTTCAAATTGTTTCAATTCGGAACTTTTACATATTTTATAATTCGGAAATTTTCTTTCGAGAATTTTGTCATTCGGGAATTTTCCAATGCGGCATTTTTATATTTCGGAAATTTATAATTTCGGGAATTCTATATTTCGATTATAGATTAAAATCATAAAATTTTGAACATCTTCTTGAACTAGGTCTATCTTAAAGATTTGCAATTTAGGATTCCTCAATTTTTAAGGTGTATTCAATTATAAATCTTGAATTTTTAAATATAAAATTGTAAATTGTTCAATTTGCAAGATTTATATTTTAACTGTATGCAATTTTAAACGTTTTTTTTCTTAATGGAAATTATTCAATTTTGAAGATTCAAAATGGAAATTTATTGAATTTTAAATAATTAAAATAATTCGTACTCGAAAAGTATTTAATATAAAAATTTAAATATTTGAAATTTTTATTTAACATTAAAATTAGAAACTTTGTATCTCTTATCAAAGATTTAGAAATTAATTTATATTTGTCAAGAACTATTTAATTAAATAATTTAATAAAATCGATATGAAAAATCATCAAATCTATTTTTAAAATAAATATCTCTTTAGAACTAGAAATTCGTTTTTGGATTGAGAAAAATTTCCAACACACCGAAAATATCTATACATTTAACCCTCATGATACACACTATCAAAAAGTTACGTATGATACACACATGGGTATTTTTCACCCGGCGACTCTTTGGAAGCTTCTATCTCCTGACTAAATTAATCAATTTGAACGATTTTTTTTTAATCGATGGGAAATTTACTCTGGAAGACGAATAAAAAATATATATTCCGTTTTATACAACGGGGAAAAATTTATTCACAAAAAACCAAAGAACAATTTTCGTTTTTTTTTCGAAAATTCATTTTTTTTCAAATGCTTGCAATTTCATGAAAAATTAATATTTTTAAACTTCCAATATGAGAGATAGATAGCTAAAATGTTGAACATTAAGGTAGTATTATTGGTTTTTGTATTTATTCCAAAAGCCATATTTTATTTGGCTGATTAAAAGTAGCAATTTTTGGAAAGAATTGAAATTAAAGTAAAAGTTATCAGTTGGTAGTTTAATGTATAAAAAAAGTTGTTGATGTGAACTTTGAACTTCTTTTCATCAAATTATCATGAATTACAGTAATTATGAATATATTAATCATAAAATTGTTAAATATTCAATATAATTCATTTATTGAAATTGAAAAAAATATCCAATTTATGGATTTTCAAGGTAAAATAAATTATAGTAAGCTGACACATTTTCACAATATTAATTACTTAAGGGCATGTGACACAGTCAAATACCTACATTACCGACCTCACTTTTTCAATTTTCCGAATTTTTTTTTAATCTAAGAACTTTTTTTGTAAATAAAATATCAGGCTGAAACTTTGGAAAATGTATGAGAAGACAATAAACTACGTTTATGTACTTTATTCGAGGAGGAACTTTGCAAAAAATTATTTTCGAAGAAATTAAAACTGGGTGCATTTTTTGAACCTAAATACTTTTTTTATAAGAAAAATATCGGCTTCAAACTTTGAGAAATGCAAGAGCCGACAGTAAAGTACGTTTATGTACATCATTTGAGTATAAAAGATGCAAAAAGAAAAATTCCAACTAAATGTCAACTCCGGTATTCGCGATGGGTACGAAAATGCGAAGTCTGGCGGCCACTAATCGAGGCTCTATCAGCTGGCTCGTCTACATCTGAAATATGGGGTCCACGCTGTCAAAGATTGATGATGCGGTGTTCTTACAATAATATTTTTTAAAAGTTGTGCCCAGCATAGAAGTTGAGTGAAATATGTTGTTTCAATGTTGAATTATGTAAGTATTGAAATCGTTACGGGCTTCGTTTAGTGGCCGCCAGACTTCGCATTTTCGTGTTCACAGCGAATACCGACCGAACTGGCAACCGTTGTTGACATTTAGTTGGAATTTTTCTTTTTGCATCTTTTATACTCAAATGTTGTACATAAACGTACTTTACTGTCGGCTCTTGCATTTCTGAAAGTTTGAAGCCGATATTTTACTTATAAAAAAAGTATTTAGGTTCAAAAAATGCACCCAGTTTTAATTTCTTCGAAAATAATTTTTTGCGAAATTCCTCCTCGAATAAAGTACGTAAATGTAGTGTATTGTCTTCTCATAAATTTTCCAAAGTTTCAGCCCGATATTTTATTTACAAAAAAAGTTCTTAGATTCAAAAAAAAATTCGGAAAATTGAAAAAGTGAGGTCGGTAATGTTGGTATTTGACTGTGTCACATACCCTTAAGCTACATTCAACGCAAATCATTCTCGATCCTGAGCGTCTCCTACTTCAGGCCTGCCCAAGTAGGGGAAAACTGCTTATTCGCCACATGTTCGAGTTCCACCACCACTTCCCTCTTCTCAGGTTCAGAGGCTTGGGGGTGGTCGCTCTCGTGAAGTTGAATGAGTAGAGGTCGGTGGCCTGTCCTACTTCATATGCCTTCCGATTCTTCCAAAAGCAGAGCTTCGATCTGCCCCGAACTTCGTTGTCTGCTACGAGTCATCATCTGCACATAAAAAATGAGTATGAATTTTTTGTTTAATTGAAAAAAAAATCGTAACTCAGTAACATCATCACCTTTGCTCCGATATTATGGCCACTCGATGAAAAAAATCGATATGTAAACTAAATGCTTCGTCCTGAAATAAATTATTTCTAATGAATATTTCATAATTCATGCATAAAATATCAGAAAACACTCAATTTAGTACGAATTCATTGTAAAAAATAATGAAATTACCTTTCGGAGTCGAACAGCTGAGTAGGCTTTTGTGACGTTGAATACACACTGGGTAATCTACACCCGAACCTCTACTTCCAACGTTCACACTCCAGCTTCTAATGGAGCACTGACGCCGTCCCACGAAGAAGTCGTAGAAGACACCTTAAGCTATCTTATATTTCCAGTCCCATGGTCCTAGGTTCATCCGTTCCAAAATGGCGCGTATTCAAATAAAACCGCCGGGTATACCGTACCCAGTGTGTATCATGAGGGTTAAGTGATAATGACATTTTTTTGTTTCTCAATTTAATTAGTTTTTTCGCATTATTTAGCCCTGTTGTGTGTCTTTTTATCATACTTGAGTGTATATCCCAGTATAGCCCATGTATATTCCAGTTTAGGCCTTTATTTTTTAACGTAGATTTTAAATTAGAGAAAATTGAAAATACAATTTCAAAGATTTAAACAATTAGAAACTAAGAGGGTTTGAAATACATTTTTTTAAAATAACAAACTTTTTAAGTTGATCAACTGTAAAATTATTAAATTGATTCACGATTTTCAAAATTGCGATACTGAATCTGTTCTAAATTTAACAAATTACAAAATTTAACGTTAAAAATTCAACTGTTTCATTTCGAAAGCCGTATTAGTTAAAAAACGCAAACGTCTGATGTAAACTTTATAAACTATTTACAATTTTACAATAATTGTAAATTAATAGATTTCATAATTAAATGGTTTTATTTAATTTCAGATCATATTAAAAAATTGTTTCAGTCAAAAAAGGCCATTTTAAACCCATTCAATTTTAAATTATGGATTAAAAAAACGAAAAATTGTTTAATAATTAACAATATTTATTTCATTTAAAATGAGCAATTTTAAATTACATATTTGTTAAAAATTTAACTGTCTTGTAGAAATTCATCTTTATGGCTTAAAAGTTCAAACTGCTTTTTTTTTTTTTGAAAATTCGTCTATTTGGGTTGAAAATTCTATTATTGTCGTACATCTGTTTTTTAGATAATTTAGCTTTTCGGTTTGAAAATTCATCTAGTTTGGTAAAAGTTTGATCTTTCTTGCTCCGTTATAAATTAATCCTGTTTGGTTGAGGATTCAACTATATAGACAAGAATTCGTCGTGGTTTGAAAATTTATTTCTTTTGGTAAAATTTTTACCTTTTTTTCTTGGTTAAAAATTAATCTGTTCTGGTTGACGATTAAACTACTTTGTTGAAAATTCTTCCTTTTGGCTTCAAAACTAAACTGTTTTTTTTGTTGTTAAAAGTTCGTGTTTTTGAATTGATAATTCTATTATTGTCGTACAACTGTTTTTTAGACAATTTGGCTTTTTGGTTTGCAAAGTCATCTTGTTTGGTAAAAATTAATCTTTTTTGGTTGAAGATTCAACTATGTAGACAAAAATTCGTCTTGGTTTGAAAATTTATATCGTTTGGTACAAATTTGATCATTTTTGCTTGGTTAAAAATTAATTTTTATTTGGTTGAGGATTCAACTATGTAGTCGGAAATTCGTTTTGGTTTGAAAATTCATCTAGTTTAGTGAAAATTAGGTCTTTTTTGCTTGGCTAAAAATCAATCTGTCTTGAATGACAATTCAACTATTTCGTTGAAAAATCTTCTTTTTTGCTTCAAAACTCAACCGTTTTTTTTTTTTGTTTTTTTTTTTTTTGTTGAAAATTCGTCTTTTTGGGTTGAAAATTCTATTATTGTCGTAGAACTGTTTTCTAGAGAATTTGTCTTTTCGGTTTGAAAATTCATCTAGTTTGGTGAAAATTTGATCTTTCTTGCTCCGTTAAAAATTAATCTTTTTTGGTTGAGGATTCAACTATATAGACAAAAATTCGCCTTGGTTTGAAAATTTATTTCTTTTGGTAAAAATTTGACCTTTTTTGCGTGTTTGAAAATTAATTTTTTTTTTGGTTCAAGATTCAACTATTGTGTTGAAAATTCTTTTTTGTTTGAAAATTCATTTAGTTTGGTAAAAATTTGATCTTTTTTGCTTGGTTAAAAATTAATCTGTTCTGGTTGACGATTAAACTACTTTGTTGAAAATTCTTCCTTTTTGCTTCAAAACTAAACTGTTTTTTTTTCTCGAAATTTCGCGTTTTTGGATTGATAATTCTATTATTGTCGTACAACTGTTTTCTAGAGAATTTGGCTTTTTGGTTTACAAAGTCATCTAGTTTGGTAAAAATTAATCTTTTTTGGTTGAGGATTTAACTATGTGGACAAAAATTCGTCTTGGTTTGAAAATTTATGTCGTTTGGTACAAATTT
>CAKNYM010054407.1:9260-40107 GCA_932195095.1 Andricus curvator | reverse complement strand
CTGTTTTCTAGAGAATTTGTCTTTTCGGTTTGAAAATCCATCTAGTTCGGTAAAAATTTCATCTTTCTTGCTCCGCTAAAAATTAATCTTTTTTGTTTGAGGATTCAAATATATAGTCAAAAATTCGTCTTGGTTTGAAAATTTATTTCTTTTGGTAAAAATTTGATCTTTTTTGCTTGGTTAAAAATTAATCTCTTTCTGGTTGAGGATTCAACTATGTAGTCGAAAATACGTTTTGGTTTGAAAATTCATCTAGTTTAGTGAAAATTTGAAATTTTTTTTGCTTGACTAATAATTAATCTGTTTTGGTTGACAATTCAACTATTTTGTTGAAAATTCTTCTTTTTTACTTCAAAACTCAACCCTCAGTTTTTTTTTTTTTTTTTTTTGAAAATTCGTGTTTTTGGGTTGAAAATTATATTATTGTCGTACAACTTTTTTCTAGATAATTTGTCTTTTCGGTTTGTAAATTCATCTAGTATGGTAAAAATTGGATTTTTCTTGCTCCGTTGAAAATTAATCTTTTTTTGGTTGAGGATTCAACTGTGTAGTCGAAAATTATTTTTGGTTTGAAAATTCGTCTAGTTTAGTAAAAATTTGATCTTTTTTGCTTCTTTAAAAATTAATCTGCTTTGATTGGGGATTTAAATATTTTGTTGAAAATTCGTCTTTTCTTTGTTTGAATTCTACTGTTTTTTATTTCAAATAAAATTATTTTTTGGTTGAAATATCGACTATTACACTTTTTGTTGAGAATTCTTCTTTTTGATTAAATTCGACTGTTTTTGATTATAAATAAAAATCTTCTCTTGTTTGAAGTATCAACTATATTATTTGTTGTTGGGGATTGATATTTTTTTTGTATGAAAATTCAACTACTTGTTAAAAATTTCAACTTCTTTGTTAAAGATTCATTCTTGACACGCTACAGAATAATTAAAAGAAGGTTTTAGGAATGGGAAATGTGTAAAATAGAAAAGTTCAATAAAATAACTGGATTTTATAACATCTCTAACTTTATTGAGTGAATAAGAAGGCAACTTTTTAACAGCACCATCGTCAACATTACGTATACATCAGGATATGAATGCATTTTTGACGGTTTCCTGCATTTTCTGTCAGATGCCTTATGATTTATCTGTAAAATAATTATCAGCATTCAAGTGTGGCGACAAATAGTTTGTAAACAGAGTGACAGTAGAATGAATGACGCCTGAAACAAAGATCTTGGATACTAATGGGCCCAAGTGGAGAACCATACATAACAATTCTGTGAGGCTCTTCACTTGGGGTGATCGCTAGAGAGATTGATCAGCAACATGGGTCGGAGCAGTGTTGCGGAGTAAACGTGTCATTTAAATAAATAACACGAGAATTCCAGATCAATCTAAAATATATATACCTAACACTTATATACCTATCCACCTCATACCTATATTCCTACCTACCGTATACCTATATACCCATATACACACTACTATTCTCCAACCGAGCAAGTCACGCCCACCCCGAAAGGGAAATGGCTTAATGGTATAATAATAATAATTATTATTTTAATTATAGGGAATACTAAAACAAAGTTTTTTTCAATTGTTTACGAGAATGATTTTTTAATTTTTAATTTAGTAATTCTAATCTGATTAGGGTTGCTCAAATGAAAAAAAGTTTCTTCGCTTTGATGGGACTGTCCACAAAAAGCTTCCATTAAATTTTTTGAAAAAACAACTGTGATTTTTTCTTCAATTTTTTTTAGCAAGGATGTTAAACCGCCCTCAAATGAAACAATTGGTATTTTCTTACATAATAGATATACTTATTATACTTATTTATATAATAAAAAAAATTCATTTTGAAGAATAATTACATTAATTATTCAGAACATTTGTATGTAACGATGTTACCTATTATTTTTTTTTCAAATAATTGAATAAAACTTACTATAATAATAATAGTAATAATAATTATTATTATTATCAATTATAATTTAATCATCCAAAATTCTTGAAATATTTGTATTTATAACTCAAGGGAGTTCGAAAAAGAATTTTTTTGTTAATCAAAGGAGTGGTTTTAATATTTTTAAATTGTATCTAAAGTTTTCTGTATTGATTCATTTTTTACATTTTCTGACACCTTTTTACGATTTATGGGCAAAAATAAAAATGTTGTTTCTGGAAGCTTTTTGAGGGCATCCCGTTACAGAAAAATAATAAAAAATGGAAATAAAAATATCAAAACTTATTGAATAAATGTTAGTTTACAACTTTACCAAACATTTCATCTTACGTAACTTCTCGTTTAAAACTTATTATTATTATGTTTTCAAAAATTACTCTAACTACGAGTAAATGAAAATGAAAAAAAAATGAAAATATGTTCACGTGCTACTTACCACATTTAATTGTGCAATCAAACCAAGTACTTCCTGTCATCTAAAAACGTATAATTGTTTCAATTAATCCACATGTTTTTTATTAGAATGCATTTTTTGATGCGAAAAAAATAGAGAGTTTTGCATGCTTACGGCGCAACGATCACGGCACTTTTTTTGTGACTCGCTCTGGGCGTTGGCAACGAAATTCGTGAATAAAGTTGCAATTACTTGAAAAATAAAATTTATCTAAATTATTTTCCGGTATAATATAAGGTTAAATATGCCGTAATAAATTGTGATTTGGCGAATATTGTGTGAGTTAATTCCGCAATAATCACAATAAATTTTTTAAAATTCACAAAAAATGTAATAGTTGCAATTTTAACAAAGAAAATATTTTCAGTTTTAAACAAAAACAGTTGAGGTTTCAATTAAATAATTGCATTTTCAACCAAGGAGATTAATATTCTACCAAAAAAGGATAAATTTTTATTGAATTGAATGCATTTCCAACAAAAGTTAAATTTTCAACTAAAAAATATGAATTTTCAACCGAAAATGGAATAGTTAAATTTTCAGTTTAAAAACTTAATCTTTGAAAAAAACAAAAGGCTAATTCTCAAACAAAATTAGTTAGATTTTCAAGAAAAGGAATGGATTTTCAAATAAGCTGATGAATCTTCAACTAAAAAAATGAATTTTTAACAAAGTAGTTGAACTTTTGGTCATTTAGTTAAATGTTCTACTAAGTCTTTGATTTTTCAAGCTGAAAATATTAATTTTTAACCCAAAAAGAATGATTTTTAATCAGGCATTTGCATTTTTAACATAGAATGATGAAATTTCTACAAAATACTTGAATCCTAAACTAAGAGAGATTAATTTTCAACCGAACAGTTGTATTTTTAACCAAAAAAACCTTGAAAAAATTGCATGATTTCTTATAAAAATAGTTAAATTTTCAACCACAAAAGATAAATTATCAACCATTGATGAAACAGTTAATTTTTAAGTTAAAAAAAAAATTAATTTGTAACAAAAAAATTTTTTTTTTCATTAAAATAGTTGAATTTTCAAGCTGGAAATACGAATTTTCTACAAAACAGTTAAATTTGCAATAAAAACAGTTGATTTTCAACAAAAAAGATTAATTCTCAACGAAAAAGTTATATTTTTAGCAACAAAAATTAATTTTCCATCGAAAAAGACGAATTTTCAACGAAATACATACATTTTCAACCAAATATTTAAATTTTAAATAAGAAGGAATAATTTTATACCATACACAAGGAATTTTGAACAAATTATATGAGTTTTTAACAAAATAGTTGAAGTTTGAACCATAAATGAAACTGTTGATTTTTCAGTTTAAAAAACTAATGTTTAACCAAAAAAAAAACGAACTTTCATTAAAATAGTTGAATTTTCTACCAATTTGTTGAATTTTCATGCTGAAAATAAGATTTTTCTACAAAACAGTTGAATTTTCAATAAAAAAGTTAATTTTCAACAATAACAACTGATCAATCAACTAATCAATTGAAAAATGAATTTTCAACAAAGTAGTTCAACTCTAGACCAAAGAGTTTAACTGTCTACCAAATGGTTGAATTTTTGAGCTTAAACAAAATTTTTCTATGAAACAGTAGAATTTTCAATAAAAAAATTATTCTTAACCAAAACGGATTGTTGAGTTTTCAATAAAAATGGATGACTTTTTAACAAAATTGTTGAATTTTTAACACATATATTTAAACATATATTTTTCTTATTGGATTCTACTAATTCAGTTCACATTTAAGTGAAAAAACGAGTCGAAAACGGGGATAAACTATGAAGGATGCGATAAATGAATAGGAATTTTGAAAATTTATAGACTAAAAATATAGAGTGATTCAAATAAACTTAAAAATTCATTTTAAAATATTAGGTTAGAAAATATTAGGTAAATTAAAAGTAAGACTATTACAAATATTATTAAAATAGGGGTAACCTCTTTACAGTGGATAATGCCACCTACAGTGAAAAACCATTATTTAAAAATACTAATGTATATAAAATAGTTAATTTTATTTAATTGAAAGTTAAGACCCTATAAGTGCTAATCAGTCAATTTGAAAATTAATTATTTTTTCTTTTATTTGTGCTCTCAATTATTGATTAGTTAGTTAGATTAGTTAGTAGTTGGGCCCAAGACTTTTTTTTTGCATTTACCGAAACCAATTCGATTGCACCCCAAATGCGCTCCATTGCATCACAAAGTAAAAATTTTTGAAAAAAATTTCTTTTTTGAAAAAATCACTTCTAAATACGTAACCTTGAAGAACTTCAAATGTGTTCCAACGCACCAGTAATAGCAAGCGTTGCACCACTATGATAACGGAGTTATCGACGAAGCAAAGTGGGGGGGGGGGGCTGGTGCGATTTTCGCTTTTCTCCAATCGTCTGGGACTTCTCCCGTCTCGCCCCTATATCTTCATCTCCTAATAATTCTTTAAAAGCGTCTTTTAAAGCGTCTACTATCCCGTATGTATCATATAGACCTTTGCTGTTTCTCATGCTGCCGAACTCTGTACTTTTACTTCCCTTCATAGATTTATATAACAGTTTCTTGCTTTCTTCAAAGTATCTCATACTAATCAACTATCATACTCATTCAGTGCGCATAACCTATAGCAGAGAGTTAGCCTATTAGTGAAGATAAACGGTAAGGTGTTTGCAATAAGTTGATTGATTAAAAATTTACGCTTATTTTGTGGATATAAAAGAGAATTTAGGTGAGCGATCCTCATAGTAACATTCAAACTGTAGTTGCAAAAGAGTTATTTTTTCCAATAAAACTTTAATCTTGTTGAGTTTGAATTTAACTTTTGGACTAAAAATGTTACATCTTGAAGTGCTGAGTTAATTATACTTATTAGTTACTAAAGTAAGGAAGTTTTAGGAGTACTCATACGATATGGTTATAATGTCATCGTATACTAATTTCGAATATAAAAATATATTTTTGCCTAAAAGCGTTTCAAGAGTGACGTAAGAATGCTACATTTTCAGTGCAGGGAAGTATTTTTGTATAGAATTTGTAACTCAAATGTAAGTAAGTTTCATATTGCGTGGTGCGATGGAGCGCATTTGAAGTCCTTCGAAATGAGCCAAGGTGAATTAAAAAATATTAATTAGGACTCGAGATACGTGAAGCGTGTCACTAACCCCCCCCCCCCTACCACCTCCACCGGTTGTTTATATATTTTCCGGTGTTCTGTTAGAGTAAGAATATTTTAATTGCTGGTGCAATAGAGCGCATTTGAGATCGAATCGAATTGTTTATTCGCGATTTGATATCTTTAAATATGGAAATTTCAGTTATCATGGGTTATCAATTGCTTCAGGTGTTCAGAACCTAATAGCTTTCTTATTTTTCATTCGATTTGAAAAATTCCAATGGTGGAATGGAGCTCATTTGACCCGCCGGATGTCTCGAAAGAAAGAAAATGTTCAAAATCGAAAAATCAATTTTTTGAAACGTAGAATTCTAGGTAATGAAGAAGTGAAACTTCTTCCTCTTAGAATTTTTTTTGCCAAACGTTTATTTTTAATACTAAAAACGAAATATTGAACAAAAGTTTCTCCCTGATTCACTTAAGTTTTACAACTCAAATCGTTCTAACTCGGCCAAATATTTTTGAAATAAGTTCATATTTGTAGGACGTTTTCAAAATACCCTAGCGATGCCTAGGAAATCATGGAAAAGTTAACAATCGCTTATTGTTTAATAATATATAATTGTAAAATAAGGTCAATCGATAATTCTGTTTTCTTAGTTTCGCCGGTAAAAAGTATCTAGGTAACTTCGACATTCAAACAACTTCCAGTGAGTGATTTGTTCAGCAATGTTGAATGAAGATTTAAAAAAAATCTCATTTCGAATCGTTGAAAATTTACTGAGATATTCAGATTTGGAAACAGTACTCGACGTCTACCCGCGCTGTTAGCTAAATCATCGCGAGGACTGCTCTGTCAGGCAGCGTTCTCGAAGTTCAGTCTGCGCGGGCAGACGTCGAGTACTTTTTCCAAGTTTGAATATCTCAGTAAATTTTCAACGATTCGATATGAGATTTTCCAAAAAACTTCATTCAACATTGCTGAACAATTCACTCACTGGAAGTTGTTTTTAACGCCTTGGCGCAATTTTTTTTGCAGAGCGATATAGTGCATTTTAAACTGAAAAAGTTAGCAAAAATATTTCTTCAAAATGTTGATTTTTGACGAAAATGGAACCAGCCGCCCTCCCCACATTGCTTCGTCGATAACTCCGTTATCATAGTGGTGCAATGTTTGCTATTACTGGTACAATGGAGCGCATTTGGGGTGCAATCGAATGGGATTGGGTGAATGCAAAAAATAAGTGGGGGGGGGGGGCTACTGCCCCATCAGATTTGTTCAAATTTATGAAATTTTCAATTATGCCGGAACTAAACTGAATCAAAATTATTTATTTGTATATTATATAGAGAAAACTTACTTAGTAGTAAAACTGAGAACAGAACTGTTCCACTCATGTTGAAGAATCGAGAACGTTGTACACAGCTTTTCTGGATCTGAATATTCAGACAATGATAAGAAATCTCATCGAAATTATCCTATATATACCCAGAAAATAAACATATAGAATGGGGAATTTGATCAAAGTTGCATATCGCATTTTGCATATCGCACACTCGTTCATTTTTATAAAGCAAAGTAATAAATCATAATCTAAGATAAAGAAGGTAAAAATATGAGCACGAAGAAATATGTAAGTGGCTTGTCAAGTTATTATACGTTTTTCGAAATTTATTAGGAACAAAATAAAATTAGCAGTGAATTCAAAAAATATCGGTACGAATACGGACGATCAAATATTTTCTCTATACAAGAAACATATTTTTTTCTAGACATTGTACTTGAATAAAATTTGTTGATATTTATCAATCAAGTACATTTTTTTCAGACAAGATAAATTTTCTTGAATCAAAAAAATGTTATATCATCAGTTCTTTCGTACGGACTCTCTGTAAAAATTGTTGCTTTTAAAACATGTGCCAAATTGCTTGTCACCATTTTTTGATAGTATAGTCATCGCTTTCCTTTCAATCGATGAAAATGCTATTGAAAAATCGAAAATTTTAATTTTGAGCCAAACAACGCGAGATAAGAAAATAAATCCAAATAAGACGAATTTTCAAGAAAAATTATTTTTTAACCAAACAGTTGTATTAGCAATTAAATAGTTGAACTTGCAAGCAAAGGAGCCAAATTTTAAAAAAATTCGTTGAATTTTTATCGAAAAAGTTTATTTTCAACCAAGAAAGATGACTTTTCTACTATAGAAGATAAATTTTTCAATCCAAAGATATTTATTTTTAACAAAACACTTAAATTTTCGGTAAAAAAAGATGATTTGATCAAAATCGTTGAATTTTCAACCTACAAAGATGCATTCTCAACCAAATGGTCGAATTTTTAAACAAAAAATATTTTAATTCAACCAAAAGTAGTTTAATTATCCAGCCGAAAAGACAATTTTTTTAGATGACAGTTCAATTTTCAACAAAAAATTTTTTTTTCGCTATTTTCAGCCAAAAAAGTCGTAACTCTTGACCTATGAAGGCTAGAAGATTTTTTTTTTAGATGTACGCATAATTTCCCGCAGTACAAATTTCCCACTGAGATCATCAATGTAGCTTCAACCACGAACGAAGTATTTTGAAAAAACTAAACACAAGTAATATGCCCTGAAAAATTGGTAAAAAGTGGTCACTTTGGTAAGCCATTACTTATAAACTATTGGGGCTAGGTTATTGTCTTTTTAGAATTACTTGAAATTGCATCTACTTTAATTAAAATCCAGAACATTTTTCCGAAAATGAAACAGGTTCCAAAATACAGGTAAAAACTTCAGATTTGTGCTTTTAGCTACGTTTTTGAAAAAAATGGGGTTCTTTGAAGATTCATAACTCGGCGCCTATCAGAGATAGATTTTTTTTAACTTTCTCAGAATGATCCCTAATTTAATTCTGCTGTTGAACATTTTGCTCTAAAATGCAATGGGGCAGGTCATTCTACGTAAACACGATTTTCGAAACTTTTTCAAAAATATTTCCGGGACGTGCCGTAGTCATTTCTAGAAAATTTGGATTTTTTATCAGAAACTCGCAATAAACCATTTATTGACCTCAATACGGTAAAAAAGAATCAGATGCGTGGACTAAGTAAGTATAAACAAATATTTAATCGTGAAATGGAAATTTTTGCGAAGCTGTAAATACCAGATTTGTCGGTTATCAGATGCAACGTCAGGTCCCAAAGCATTTTATATTTAAAATGTAACCAGTTGCTTCTTGTTTTAAAAATTAAGAAAAAAAAGATAAATTCGAAAAATTCTTCCCTGGTTATTAATAAAAAGTGAATAAGTCTTAATAATATTATCATCATTAAAATATAATGATTAAATTTTCAAAATTCAAAAAGGAGTATTATATGGGGCATTACTTCTGAACTTTTTCCGTCGGACTCAAAATAGGCAAAGTATAGTCCTATTGGATGGCAACTTTTTGAATTTTTTTTTTTGAAATTCAGACGAATATTTACCAAGGGTGTGAAATTTTTGGATTTTTTTGCTATTACCATCGATTTCAGCGATTTGTAACTCTTTTATTATCAAGGAAAAAACATTTGTTTTCTACAGGTCGAAACTTGAGAAAAAAGAATATTGATTTTTTACCTTCATTTATGAAGGTCTAACCTTTATCTTTTCCAAGAATGATTATGATAACAAATATTAATACATGCAACGAATCCCGTATTCTTAGCTTCGCAGAAATTTCCATTCCACACGTAAAAATTTGTTTGATTACTCAGCAATCACGTTATATGCATCTGTGTACTTAGCCTAGATTTAACGAGTATCACGTACTATCAGTGTTATAAATTTAAAAAAATTTAGATTTTGAAGCTACACATTTTTTTGACCCTTTCATTTCTTCTGAAAAATAATATTTTGTCACAGTAAGGTAAAGAACCCAGTAGCCGGACACAGTTGAAAATAAGACCAATACTCGGACATGCAGCCTTACTAATGATTATTTGTGATAAATTTTCATGAAAAGTGAAAATAAAAATGATCAATTATTCTTGAAATTCTTGACTGCTTAATAGTCCTAAGTATTTAAAAATCAAGAATTTTAACAGAATTTTAATAATTAAAAAAAACCCCAAATCATCTTTCAAGAACAGCAAGCTTATAACCATCTTTCTCGAGATATGGCGTGAATTCTTAACATCAGTACTGACTTAGCTAAAGTTGAATAACAAAAATTCGGCCCCAAAATGTTATAAATATTATTTCTAACGATAGTTGGAATATTTTTCAATAGAATTAGAAGGTAGTCTGGTAAAAATAATGTTTATGATGTCTATAATTACGTGTCCTGAATTACCACTTAATTTTGTAAGTAGTACGCAGTAGTGGGACAACGTGGCGCTAGTTGTCCGAAAACAGCTGTCTTTATTCGGACTCGCGTAACATGTAAGCCTTTAGCGGGACGTGACTTCCTTGCATAGATTTGAAGTGAAAGAAGTGCGATGTTGTTAATCCTAATGCATCGTGAAAAGTATGAAACAAACCAAACTATAAATTATGTAAAGTTTTATGCTGCTAAAGTCTATGTAGCGATAAGAATTCATCTCGATGCCAAGTTAACCTCTAAAGTTTCATTGTTTTTTCGGGTAAGTGAATCAAATTTTTTTTTAAAGTATAAAACTAGAATTATTAATACAGCTTCATTTAGACGAATTTATCTAACAAATATTTCAGATTTTAAAAGTTTCACTAGAATGTCTAGAAGAAAAATGAAAATTTGTGATAAAAAAGTAGCTGACAAAAAAAAAACACCTGTAAAGCAAGATCAACAAAATCAAAACAAAAAAGTGCATCTAAATCTAGAAAGGAAAGAAGCTTTGTGAAAAAAGATAGCGTAGAGCAAATCCAACAAGCACTCAATTCCGTTAGTGATGGACAGTCGCTGAGAGATGCTTCTACAGAGTTTGGAATCCCAAAAAGCACGCTTTTTAACAAAATGAAAAATTTTTCACCCCTTGAGGGTCGTAAAGGTCCACCGACAGTGCTCACTAAGGAAGAAGAGCAGGATATTGTTGATTGGGTTTTTTATTGCCAGAGAAGCGGTTTCCCCGTAACAAAAACTCGAATAAAAGACTGTGTTCACAAATATATTGAAAAAGTGAAACGACAGAATCCATTCAAGAAAAAATATCCAGGAAATCATTGGTATAAGGCATTCATGCAAAGACATCCCGATATATCAGTGCGCAAAGCACAGAAGTTAACAACAACAAGAGCATCCGTTACTGAAGAAGAGATTAGACCATGGTTTTCTCGTGTAAAAAGTTATCTTGAAGGAAAAAATTTATCAAACATAGATGCAAATCGAGTTTTTATTTTAGATGAAAGTGGTTTTAAGCTGGTGCCGGACGACGATGAATGTTTAGTCAAAAAGGATCAAAATCTGTGTATCGGTTAGTGGGTAGCAATGAGAAGGGGCGATGACAGTTTTGTTTACTGCTTCTGCTTCCGGCCAGATGCCCACGCCTATTGTATTGTTCGATGTGAAGACTACTCCAAGAAAAAGTACTCTGGAAAAAATACCAAAGGGCTGGGGTGTAGGTAATACAGTCAAAGGTTGGATGACTGATGAAAGCTTCTACGATTTTATCACAAATGTTTTTTATAAGTGGCTTGTAGATAATGATTACACTTTTCCTATAATACTCTACGCAGATGGTCATTCTTCCCATGTAACTCTCCCCTTGGTTAAGTTCTGCAAAGAGAATGGAATAGAGATGATAGCACTGTTTCCGAACTCAACTCATATCATTCAGCCACTTGATGTCTCATTTTTTCATCCACTGAAAGATGCGTACGCAGAAAAACATACTGAATGGAGGTTTTTAAACAACAAAATAGAATTGACCAAAAGTGAATTTGCTAGAGTACTGAAAATGGCATTAGATTCAAAAGACTTCACAGATTGTCTGAAAAATGGATTGGAAAGTTGTGGCTTATATCCACTTAATCCGGATAAAGTAAATTGTAATGTCCTTGACAAGAACAAGAAGAGAATAAGCGAACCTCCTTCTGTTGAACAAGTTTCTTCACCAGTGATAGAAGTAATTGAAACTGTGCAATTTTTAAAGAATTTTGAAGAAAAGTATATTTCTGAAAGTATTTTAGATATGTTTAAATTAGACGAGTCGAAAGAAGCATGGTCTGGTGAAATATCACAAACAGCACTATTTGAATGTTGGCGAAAAATGAAAAAAATTGTGGTAAATAAGCTAAAATACACATTTTTTCACATATTTTATTCATTTATAACCTGTATTTTGTAATTATTATATTTTTATAGAAGCAAGTCATGTCAGCTCTCATGAAAACTTGAGTTATCTTTCGACAAATAGTTTTGGGGAAGCAGATACAACAAACGAACATTTACAATTCCTTGATTATGAAAGTCACGTCAACTTGCAAGAAAATTTTAATTTTGATGATACAAATATTTGTGAAGAAGTAGCAAGTGAACAGTTACGGTTGTCTGATATGGAATCTGGTCAAAATGAATATATAGAGGTGGTCATTTTAGACGGAATAGAAATCAGCTGTTTTGAATCAACGGAGATTGAATGTCCTGTTTCGAATAACCTTTCTGATATTGTAATGACATCTAATTTTATGACAGGTATCAAATTTTCACAAATATTTTGCTTTTAAAATACATAGAAACAATTTTTCTTTTGGACAATAAATTAAAATAAGTAGTAATTATTTTAGACGAGAAAAATCATCTCGATATACTTATACATAATAGCTTTCATGATAAGAATATTAATGATGTTGTAGAAAATAATAATACCATTTTGGAGAGTAATTCAAATACAAAAGTCCATGAGTCAGTGTCAACTCCAAGCAATTCATTAAATGCATCGGATTCGTTAGAAGATCTCTTTCAGTTATTCTCTAATTTAAATTTGATCTACTTTAAATACTAATAACATTTAAAAAATTCAGAACAGAGAGATGATCCTGGAGATAAAGAAAATGTTGAAATTCGCAATGAGTGTCAAGGTATGTGAGATCTGATGACATAAGGTTGAATAATTGATTTTTGTTGAATTGTATAGAAATTCAGAATTTATTAATACATCATATGTTTGTAGGTATCGTTTTAGATTTATCTATGGGTAGTACATCTGACAATAGTTTTCCAAGCGATCATTCATTGACATGCAGTCAAGTTTTGTAAGACATAAGTCAACCGATACAAAATCTTTTGGTTAATAAGAGGACTTGTGATTCTGAGACTTCTGGTAATAAGAGGACCTTTGAGAATAGTGAAAATCAAAATACATCAGAATGGACCAGTTCTGCTTGTAATTATAATATTAATTATTTCTTATTATGTCAATCGGCAATATCATTATAAGTATTAATACTATTAATGAAGTTATATAAAAATAATTTTTCTTTATTTCAAGATAAAAAAGGCCAAAATCCGTTGGAAAATTTTGAAGATGTTTTCAAGAAACCAAAGTTTCATGGACGAGCAAAGAAAAAACGTAAAGCTCGAGAGGCTTTTAACTCGTATGTTGTAGACGATATGCTTGATGTTTAAAAAAAAAAGAAGATGAAGAAGACTTGAAGGAACATCAGATATTAGCAAGCAAACAGAGAAAAAATAAAAATAAGGAAATAAAAGCCAAAGAGCAAGATATGAGCAAATCTTTTCAGGAGACCAAAAAAAGAATAACAGTTGAAAAGAAAGTTATTGATACTGAGATTAAGAATCTCAAACAAGCTTTAAAATCTTCTGAAACAAAAGAAAATAAAGAACAAATAAAAGAAAGATTAGAAAAATTAGATAAGGATTTCAAAGACTTAGATCAAGAATTGATCATTCAAGAAATGTCATTATTACAATACGAACTGAAAATAAAACAAGAAAAAGTTTGAGTTATTATTTAAACATTAACTCATATCTGAGATTTGTACGGATATTAATCTATTCTGTTTGAAGTTTTTCTCAGACTCGAAACGTTCTATTTGTCTCGAAAGATTCTATTATAAACTATAATTTATTGTTGCATTTAAATATAAATTATTTGGTGTGTAGTACTTATTATGAGTTCATGTGCTGCAATATTTGAAAATGTATAAATAAATACCATTATTAATATAAGAATGTACAGTATTTGTTTCTTTCATAGTAAAAAAAAAATTATTCTGTAGCACAATTAGATCGGAACAGTATTTTCGTTATATTACATAATTAATAAAACGAAAATACAGTTCGAATCTAATTATGCTACAGAAAATAATTTATTTATTTTTTAGTATTACCTTTCAATTTAATTTATTTCAGTTCTGGACTCAAAAATTTGAATTCATATTTTTATTAGTATTGAAAAGGTAAGTATTCGTTATTGTCCCGATTCTGGTCTATGCGTGTCCCGCTACACCCACCACCTCCGAAAGCCCGTCCCGATACTGGGCTTTTTACTGTCAGGAATAAAACATGTTTTTTTTAGATATCCAAATGTTTTTTAAATATTATCTTTCTTTAAATCAAGTCAAAAGTGTTCAGCCTTTGTATTAAAATCGGAAGTTTTATCAAATTATTAAAATTTCTTCAGAAAAGAGTACTTTTATTTCTTAAGTTTCAATATGTGTCCGGCAACTGGGTTCTTTACCTTAGATTTTCTTTCAGAAACAACTGTCTTTCAAAACCAATTGTCACTCTTATAAACAATTGTTATAAATGAAAATTCTGTTCTGAGAAAATCAAGATTTAGTGTGAGGATATCGTACTGTCACAGACGATTTTTCGCTGGAAAGCTAATAAAAAGAACAAAATAATTTTATTTGTTGATAAAAAATAATAGTTGCAACAAATATCGATGATGAAGCGAAGAAAAAATGATTATTATGTTTAAACTTTTAACAAATTTCAACACAAATTTGAACAATGTTTTTTTGTTATTATGTTCAAAGTACGGATAGGATGTCAAACAAATCTTCATCACACAACACAACTTTAATCTGTATCCAAAATGCCACCCTGCAATCATTACAAAATATAATAAATAAACAGAACAGTTGAATCTTGGACGAAAAAAATATTTCATATAAAATAGTTTAATTTTCAACAAAATAATTAAACTTTCAACAAATTACTTGAACTTTAACCAAAGAGATAAACTAGAGAATGAAGCGATACATTTTTCAACCAAGTAGTTGAATTTTCAACTAAAAAAAGATAAGGTGGAAGGTGTAGTAATAAGTGTCGATCATCTGGTATTTATTGTAAAAAGCTCATTTATTGAGCATAAATAAAATGTTTTATATGAAATATTTTATATTATATACGTTTCGCTTGTTTTGATTATCAATCCTCATCAGTGCAGACGAACAAAAATCTGTTCTAAGATGGTTTCATAATCCGCAAATTAACAATATCTTTAAAAACATCCATCATCTGTTAGATAGAAGATAGATGAAAATAAATAACAACGAATGACTTTTTTGAAAACAAAACTACTGATAAAAAGGAACTGTTGATATTATAAATGAAGAAAAAACATACCTCAAAAAGAGAACTAGTGATGCATGTAGTAAGTGCGATTAAAAGTTTTGGTGATATCAATGATGTCAATGACGATCAATATATCGAAAAATTAAAAGCATTCTCAATGATGTAAATACTTATACTGTAATTCCTAATGATGCTACTAATGAAATGCAAAAAAAATTAAATGTTTTTATTCAAGATTCCTTGAATAAAGGCTATTTCAAATCTGATATTGCTAGACTTCTAATATGCCATTTTGGTAATTCTCCCAGATTTTATGGTTAAATCTATTTTAGGAAAAACAGATCATTTCATCAAAGATAGCTGAAATTTTAAATGTAAAATTAATAACTTTATTATTCCTAAAGATAATAAAATTGTTTCTTTAGACATAGAGTCAATGTACATTTTCTTATAATTAATTGCATTCAAATAAACTGGCCAAAAATCTCTGAACACACTAATATTCCAAAAACGAAATTTGTACAATTCATTAAATTTTGCTTAAAAAACTCCTATTGCAAATTTATAATTTGTTTATCTATTTCTCCTGCTCTTGCTAACTTAGTCCTTGGAAGAATTGAACAAAAAATCCTATCTCAGATCCATTATGATGTCACTTCCTTTTATCGGTATGTCGATGATATTTTCACATGTATTCCTGATGATAAAATTGATGATATAGTTTCGAGATTTAATAGTTACCATCCTGAACTCAATTTTACTGTTGAAGTTGACAAAGAAAATCGAATCAATTCTTTAGATCTCACTATCATCAAACATGATAATGTTGTTATAATGAACTGATTTCAAAAGCCATCTTGGTCTGATAGATACCTCTTATTTTTTTCTTTTATTGTGATATAAAATATAAAATTAGTGCTATTAATAACATGATCGATAGAACAGTTATATTATCACAGATCAGTTTCACTAATACGAACATACAAATAGTCAAAAGTACCTTGAAAAGCAACAATTTTCGAAACCTTTTCATTGACAAATATGCCAACAAAAGATGAGAGCTTATCAATATCAATATCTTAAATCATCCTGTTGCAATTACACAAAATAATTTCTCTAATCCTAATGAGTTCTTCCTTTTACTACAGATTTTTTTCAAAAGTTGAAAATTTGTCTTCAATTGTTTTGGCAATTTAAAAGATCACATCAGAAAAGGAAACGAAACAAATTTTATTTATTCAATAGATTGTTCTGAATGTGATAGCTGCTCTATTGGTCATTCTGAAAAATATTTTCATGTACGTATTTTAATCGCATTCACTACATGTATCACTCATTCTCTTTTTGAGGTATGCTTTTTCTTCATTTATAATATCAACAGTTCCTTTTCATCAATAATTCTGTTTTTAAAAAAGTAATTCGTTGTTATTTATTTTTATCTATCTTCTATTTATGACTAGATGATGGATGTTTTTAAAGATATTGTTAATTTGCGGATTGTAAAACTATCTTAGAACAGATTTTTGTTTGTCTGTACTGATGAGGCTTGATAATCAAAACGTTTACATATAATATCAAATGTTTAATTTTAAACATTTTATTTATGTTAAATAAATTAGCTTTTCACAACAAAGACCAGATGATCGGCACTTATTACTACACCTTCCACATTATCTCCTACACTGGTCGACACCTTTTAACATCTTCATACACAACAAAGATAAGTTTTGAACAAAAAAAAAAGTCGTTTAATTGTTCAGGTTCAAAACTTTCAGCCTGAATGCGACTCAACCTATTTAAATCTGATTGAAAATGTCCGGATTGACCTTCTCAAATTTAGTTAAACGTTATATGTTTAACATCAGCTCAACTTCTGATTCGAAGAATTTAAAATCGTAAAAATTTCAAACGTGTATATAACTTTCGTCAAAATATTATTGCTTTTGCACTAATGATGATCTAAATTACAAATAAGGAAAATTATTCAAAAAATTAAGTCTTCTTTGAGTGTTTTATTACAAGTTTCTGGTTAGTTCCGCCAAATAACGTAATTTACAATAATGTATAATCAATCAAGTTTATCCACTTAAAATACAAAATACAATATTTTTGTAGCATGAATGACAAGTGATACAAATTTACTCAGAGTAGTATGCTATTCTTTATACGTGAATTACTTATCTGAAATAATAAATACTGTATAGAATTCCTGAAAATAAAAGAAGAATCCAACGAGCAAATTTGGACAACCACCACAAAATGCTTCTATCGCAATTCCTAAAAACAAAAAGAATTTTGTTTCTTTGGACAAAAATGAAAAAGAGGAAAGAAAGATGAGAAGGCAACCAACCAAATCGCCTTCCTTCTCTTTTTTATTTGTTTTGTCTTTTTTATTTTTATTAATATCAAAACAAAGGGAAAATCCGTTATAAACACATGAGAAATAAGAGAAAGTCAAGATTCATAAAATCCAATTGCTAAATGTAATTAATCATACTAGAATAACTTTTGTTTAATTTATCCAAATCAGTTTTCAAATTGATAGACAACTTATTTTGTTTTTGAATATAAAGTATTTCCATGAATTTTCTCTTATAACAACGTCCCAAACGAACATCACTTTTGTGTTCAAGTCATCTTACAGATCTTGCAAGTGATCTTGGACACAACAACACCTTTTTCAAATTTATCTAAAGGATCTTTACAAAAAATTATTATTGAATCTATTTGAAATGGCATACGGAAAATAGTATGAATCTTAAAGTTTTTCAACATAAATTCAATAGTTTTCGAAATTTGACCAAAATACGGAAGAACAAATGTATTAAGTACATATTCAGGTAGAATTTTAAATATCTTTTCGGCTCATCCTTTTCAGAACAAAATTTCTGTAATCAAAAACTTAGTTGACAAACCTCTAGGTCTGTCCCACGTTTCATTTCACAAAAAGAATTTGAATATTGTTAGGAATATCCTTTTTCTTAATCATTACTCACAAAAATTAGTTGAGAAACATATCACAATTAGAATTCAACAAATCAAAAAAAAAAGAAAATAACATTTTATCTACGGTTAATCAGAAGGAATTGAGAGTTGGTTGCCTTCTCATTTCTCTTTTTCATTTTTGTCCAAAGGAACCAAATTTTGTTTTGTTTTTAGGAATTGCAATAGGAGAATTTTGTGGTGGTTGTTCAAATTTTATCGTTGGATTCTTGTTTTATTTTCAGGAATTCTATGCATTAACTTCAGTATTGGACGTTGAACAGGATTTTGAATTTGATTTTAAGCTAATTTAAAATTCTTAAATTTATAATAAATACTTTTCTAAGTTTTTTATCCTATTTTGAAGTAGAAGGTTTCAAAAATTCGGAATAGCATGCCATCATTTATAATTGTTCTCCTTGTATCTATAAAATCTTGCATTTTCTATTGATTTTCACGATTTTCTAGATACCACAAGAACACTATAATAAACCTAAAATAATTGTATATAATTCCGAAATTTTTTAACATCCAGGTTTGAAATACGATAAGAAACTTGAAGAAATATTTATTATTTCACATAAGTAATCCACGTGTGAAGAAATATTAAATTGTCTGTTTTTACAAAATCTTCATACATAATTGACAAATCAACCAATCAAACTATGAAACGCAATACAGAAAAAACGAAAGTGAATTTTTTTTACTTGTAATTTTCAATTGGGTACAGTAGCTTTTCCCGCATCGTAAGCAAAATACAATAAAGGTGAAATGGTAATCATACCCAATGTGGTTGGAAAATTTTACCACGTGAAGGTAATCATTGTTATAGGTAAAGATTACTCTGAAATCGAGGTAAATATTATAGTCCAATAAGGTATTTTTGCCCTATACATAGTACTTAAACTAAAAGAACATATTTTTAAAACTTAAGTTTGAAAAAAGCGGAAAGAAGTTTTTGGTAGCAATGATCCATCTCTGGGTTGCCCTAGTAAGGAGGATAACAGAAAGCCTTTGGTGGTGGATTACCGTTGCATGATCCAGTGTGTGCAAACTCATAATGGTGCGCTAAAATGATTATAACAATTTATTATTATCTTAAAAAATTATAGGGCAGACTAAAGAAAATTTTTCTAATTATTTTATGACAATGATATTGATTATTCTCCACAGACAAGGCACTTTAGTGTCCATTTATTAAATTAGTACAACTACAGGTTGTATTATGGTGAAACTTGGTAATGATCTTCATTTTAGTACCTCGTAAAAAGTTTCCTGTTAAAAATTAGGTTATATTATTGTAAGCTAGAGTACAAAAATATTATCTACCCGAAAAATCCGTTCAACAGATATCCATAGTTGCCTGAGGCATTTTAATGAAATATAAACTAGATATGCACGCAAATATGAGTGTCTTCGAAAATATTTTGGATGTTACGTCGATACATAAACAGCTGTCGCTTGATAACTAGGAATACCTTTTTGGATCCTGCTTGGACGTCGGATTAAAGGAAAAATATCTCACTACTCATCCTCTAAGTTTTGAGTGTAAAAATTGAGAACTTTCTTCACAAATAAAATGAAAGTCTAAGAAAAATTGCGTATTTTCATTAGTATGAATCGGCCTAACTCGCAATAACTTTCATAGTTCTTAACAAAAGTTACGGAATAAAATATACGAATTTGGATCAGAGCGGCAGAAAATTATTTGCCAAAGGATTTTTCAATTCATTTTACTTTAAATCTTTGGGAACACTTTTTCTGTTGTTTTCCATCGACGTCACCTTACTTTTGGCTTGTCAGGGCTGAGTGATAAGAAATTGAACCCTTCCGAAAAAACTTTGCAGAAAATTAATGAACAGAAAATTTTTATATCAATAATTTTGTTTTAGTTATAAAAGAGTATAAATAAACAAATAATATAATTTTTTCTGTTACAAATGCAAAACAAAAAAACGAATTTAATTGCAGAACCAATTAGGCATTTCATGTTGTGACGTCAGCTGGCAAGATGTCTGCACGCCGAGGGCAAAGCAATAATACAAATTCCATGGGACAAAACATAATTTTTTGTATAACGTGGACAAAAATGATTTTGCACCATAAGTGTATTTAGATATTATTTTTTATTTTCAAAAAGCTATTTAATTAAATCATGAAAACGATACAAATTTTTTAAATCCATTTTTCAAGTTAATTGAACGAACAACTTTTGTCTATTTTTTTTTCTTACCTTGTGTCGTTTTTAACAATTGAAGAAAATTTTTTACTGTTATTTTTTACGTTTAAAACAAAAACTTTGCATCCTATCAAAAAGTGATTAATAAAAATGTGTAGATCTTTCTTGCACAATTTTGGTCTATTCATCTTTTTTCAGCTTGTGTCGTTTGTCCAAAATTTTTTTTTTATTTTTAATGTTTTTTATGAATGAAATAAAAACTACGCGTCCTATCAGAAAGCGATTGGCAGGAAACTTTTAGATCTTTTTTGGATGCACAATTTTTTTTTTTAATTCTTTTTCGAATCTTGCATAGATTGACCGAAAAATGAAAATTTTCATTATTGTTTGTGTGATCAAAATTTTAATCACTGAAAAGTTTCAGTTTTTATAACATTTTCCACTTTTTGTCCACTTATCAATTTGAGTGAGGTAATAATAATTTTAGTTAACAAACATAATTCGTTGGAAAATTTATTATTATTTTTAATAATATTCTCTTTGAATGATGCTGTAGCAAGTTGCGGTATTTTCTAAAATTTTAAACTTTTCGTCCACTTTTCATTTAGAGCGAGACAAAAATAATGCAATTTAACCAAAATAATTTTTCAAACAAATTATTATTGTTTATAACAATCTTCTCCTATATTAACGCTAGATATTTGCGGCTTTTTATCAAATTTTCAGCTTTTCTTTGGCTTGTTGGTTATGAACAAATAATAAATAAACAATAGAGAGAATCATTTCTCAAAGAATCTGCTTTTTTTGTAAATATGCTTTTCAGAATTAAAACAGGTATTTGAAATATTCTTCAAGTTTTCTGCATGGATCATACTAAACGTAATTTTTTCTTGAAGTAATTACTGAAAGTCTTTTTGTTTAAATTCATAATAATACTTATTATTTGTTACTAACAAAAAGTAAAAAAAACTGAAAATTCCAGAATAACCCACAAGTTCCTTACATTACTCTAAGAGAAGATAGTTCTAAACCATGAAAAATTGGGTTTTGCAATTATTTTTGTTAACTTGCATTAATTATTATCTCACTCTAAGTGAAAAGTTGAAAAAAGTGAAAAATTTCTTAAAAAACGGCAACTATCTAACGTTACTATAGGAGAAAATAGTTATAAACAATAATTTGTTCAAACAATTATGATTGTTAAATTGCATTAATTTTTATCTTACTAAGTGACAAGTTGACAGAAAGTGGAAAATTTCAGGAAAAAAAACACGACTATCTAGCATTATTCAAAGAGATAATAAAAATAATAATAAATTGTTTGAAAAATGATTTTTGTTAATTAGAATTAGTTATTACCTCACTCTAATTGAAAAGGGGACCAAAAGTCCAAAATTGTATAAAAACTGCAAACTGCAACCATTATTGTAAGAGAATATTATCATAAACAATAATAAATTGTTTTAGAAGTTATAGTTAAAAGATAAATTATCAACCATGGCAATTCATTTTCAACTAAAATGATGAATCTTCAACCAAAAATATGAATTTTTAACCAATTAGTTAGTTGGATTTTCAACCCAAAACATTAATTCTCTACCAAAAAAGACTCATTTTAAACAAAGTACATGATTTTTCATCTGAAAATTAATCATTTTTCAACCAAAATTAGAATAGTTGAAATTTCATAAAAATAAATGTTCAACCAAAAAAAAACGAATTTTCAACAAAATATATATTTTTTTTAAATGATTTTTTAACCAAAAATAGAACAATTAAATTTTCAGTTATGACAATCAATTTTTAACCAAAAAAATGAATTCTCAACAAAATAATTCAATCTTAAACTAAAAAAGATAAGTTTGCAGACCATGAATATAATATTTTAGTTTTCAGTTAGAGAAATAAATTAAAAAAAAAACGAGTTTTTAACCAAATTAATTAATTTTCAACGAAAAAAATGAATTTCCTAGCGAAAATGGAATAGTTATATCTATAGATAAAAAAATAATTTTCAACTTAAAAGAAACCAATTTTCAGCCAAAGAAATGAATTCTTAAAAAAAATTAGAATTGTTAAATTTTATACTAAACAGATAATTTTTTAACGAAAAGGATTACATTTTCATCACAAAAGGTCAATTTTCCACAAAAAATAGAATAGTTAAAGTGAATTTTCAACTAAAATGATGAATCTTTAACTAAAAAAAATTTAATTTTTAACCAAATACATGAATTTTAAACTAGAAAAATGAATTTTCTACCAAAAACAAAGTAGGATAATTTTCAGTTATTGAAATAAATTTCAACCAAAAAAGAAACAAATTGTCACAGTTAAATTTTCAACCAAAGAAATGCATTTTTAAACAAAAATATGAAATTTCAACTAATGAGAGTACTCTTCTATCAAGAAAGACGGATTTTCAACAAATAGTTGAATTTTAACCTAAAACAGATAAATTTTCAACTAAAAACAGAATAGTTAAATTTTCAGTAAACAAATTAGCTTTCAATCAAATTAAAGTTTCAACGAAATAGTATAATTTTCAACCAAGAAGATTAAATTTTTATCAAAAATGATAAATTAACGACAAAAAATGGAACAGTTACAGCATTTCCAGTTTAAAAAATTAATTCTAAATAAGAAAAAAAAACTAATTTTCAACAAAAAAGATGAATTTTCAACCAAAAAAGATTAATTTTCTACAAACTAGTTTGAATTATCAACCAAAACAGAATAATTTTCAACGAAATAGTTGCGATTTTTAACCATAATAATAAAATTAACTTCAACTTTAAATTATAGAAAATTCCCTAACTTTGTCAGATTTGCCCTGAGATTCCCTGACTTTCTGGAATTACCTGACCTGTAAAAACTCTGTAATTCTAAAAGTGTATGTGTTCATTTCACTCTAGAATGTTTTTATAAAAAAACATGTATTAGTTATGATATATATTTGTTTAAACAATAAATTATTTAAATTCTCTTTAATGCTCTATAAGGGTAATTATCAAATTGAAGGCAAACTTGAAGTCCCAGTAATATAACATTAACTCAGAAACTCGTACTGTTTTTTTCTTTAATTCAATAAATACTTATTATCATCCTCTACAAAATGGTCAGTTCTTTTTTTTCATTTCTGTTCCTATTTACTTGATTTTAATATAAGACACCCCAAACGTCATTACCGTACGGCGTCCCAACCTCACTTTGCACAAGGATAAACTGATTTTCTCCTTTTTTTTAGACAGTAACCTGAAGAACGCTTAACGTATTAAGTTTGTAAACTTAAGATGAACATAAATTTAATTTATGCACATTTTTTAACTCAAATAAATAATAATGTAAAAACCTTTAAAATCTGTCTCTCGATTTTTGTCATTTCAGACGTCATTACCGTACGTCTTTTTTTCGAGTAAAATATTGTAGTTACAGTCGAGTGATAAATACAGAAATATTGAGCGTATTGTTTAATACAAGATTCTATAAATTGAGCTTAAAATATTAACTTTTTTTTGTGAATTCGATATTAAAACTGAAAAGTGCATTTTGACAACAAAAACGTCATTCCCGTACGTGCGTTAGAAACCAGTTTTGGAGCGAAAATAAACCGTTTCGTTACTTGCTCAGTGGTGTTTTATTTCAAGAGTAGATGACATTTCATGATTAAAATCTGTTATTTTTTTATAAATATTAAAAAAGGCTAAACTTTATCATTTTTCTCGCATCACTCCCGTACGGTACAATAGAAGAGCGTACGACTGCTTATATGCGCGTGCGCATGCATCAGGTGGGCCGGTTTATTTACTGTTTCCTAGCCTCTGTTTATAAATATACGGATCTCAAGAAGTGAGCTAAATAAGTCAATTAGAAAGGAAGAGATGTGTTGGAAATTATATCACAGCACAGATAGGTAGATCTGTTATTACAGCTAAAAGGTGCTGAGATTTTGATATGAAAATTTTGGAAAATAAGTAATTTGATGAAGTTTGCCTTGCACCTGTTGAATTTTCATGAGTTCATTTTTTCAATTTTGATAAAAGTGGAACCTTATTTTAGTACTCAGTTTCTTAGTTAGTATGTGAAGTGATGTAATAGATTTTAATAAATTTTAAAGACTGCATAATAAATCATGCGAATAGTTTTAGTGAATGTTGAATCTTTAATTGTAGTGCAGTCACGTTGTTTCCATTTGTGAAATTTAAAACGTGTTTATTGAAATAAAAAATAATAGTAACAATTATACCTTTCATTTATTACGTCACCTTACTTCACACTAAAAACTAGGCATTCATTTTTATCTGGGATTCTTTTTTGGGCGTTCTATAATATGATCTCACAAATAGTCTATTCTAATACCAGTTTCTGTCTTGTTTGGTTTGCTAACTTCACATTGATGAATTATCCGAGATAGCGAACTAAACTGATTGAGAAGGTGCATTGTTTCACTTGTTCCAAACTTCAATATTATTACGAATTTGGTGAATTCCATGAATTTCGTGAATTCCTCGAATTCCATTAATTCGTTGAATTCCTTGAACTCCATGAATTCCTTGAACTCCCTGAATTCCTTGAATTCCATTAATTCTTTGAATTCCTTGAATTCTGTGAATTTCACGAATTCCATGAATTTCAGGAATTCTGTCAATTACATGAATTCCACGAATTCCGGGAGCTCCGTGAATTCTTCGAATTCCTTGATTTACGTTAATTCCTTTGAATTCCGTGAATTTCTTGAATTCCGTGAATTTCTTGAATTTCTTCAATTTCGTGAATTCCTTGAATTCCATTAATTCGTTGAATTCCTTGAGCTCCATGAATTCCTTGAACTCCCTGAATTCCTTGAATTCCATTAGTTCTTTGAATTCCATGAATTCCTTGAATTCCGTGAATTTCACGAATTCCATAAATTTCATGAATTCTGCCAATTACATGAATTCCTCGAATTCCGAGAGCTCCGTGAATTCTTCGAATTCCTTGAATTCCTTCATTTACGTTAATTCCTTTGAATTCCGTGAATTTCTTGAATTTCGTGAATTCCTCGAATTCCATTAATTCGTTGAATTCCTTGAACTCCATGAATTCCTTGAACTCCCTGAATTCCTTGAATTCCATTAATTCTTTGAATTCCATAAATTTCATGAGTTCTATCAATTACATGAATTCCTCGAATTCCGTGAGGTCCGTGAATTCTTAGAATACCTTGATTTACGTTAATTCTTTTGAATTCCGTGAATTTCTTGAATTTCGTGAATTTCTTGAATTTTGTGCATTCCTCGAATTCCACTAATTCGTTGAATTCCTTGAACTCTATGAATTTCTTGAACTCCCTGAATTCCTTGAATTCCATTAATTCTTCGAATTCCATGAATTCCTTGAATTCCGTGAATTTCACGAATTCCATGAATTTCATGAATTCTGTCAATTACATGAATTCCTCGAATTCCTTGAGTTCCGTGAATTCTTCGAATTCCGTGAATTCCTTGAATTCCGTGAATTCCTTGAATTCCGTGAATTCCTTGATTTCCGTGAATTCCTTGATTTACGTGAATTCCTTGATTTCCTTTGAATTCTGTGAATTTATTGAATTCCGTGAATTTCTTGAATTCCGTGAACTTCTTGAATTCCGTGAATTCCTTCAATTCCACGAATTCCATGACTTCCTTCAATTCCATAAATTCCGTGAATTCATTTAATTTCTTGAAACCCTTGAATTCAATCAATTCCTTGAATTCCTTCATTTCCGTGAATTCCTTGATTTCCGTGAATTCCTTTGAATTCCGTGAATTCCTTGAATTCTGTGAATTTCTTGAATTCCGTGAATTCCTTGAATTCTGTGAATTTCTTGAATTCCGGGAATTCCTTGAATTCCGTGAACTTCTTGAATTCCATTAATTCGTCGAATTCCTTGAATTCCATAAATTCCTTGAACTCCATGAATTCCTTGAACTCCCAAAATTCCTTGAATTGCATCAATTCTTTGAATTCCATGAATTCCTTGAATTCCGTGAATTTCACGAATTCCATGAATTTCATGAATTCTGTCAATTACATGAATTCCTTGAGTTCCGTGAATTTCTTGACTTCCGTGAATTCCTTCAATTCCGTGAACTTCTTGAATTCCTTTGATTCGTTGAATTCCTTTAATTCTTTGAATTCCTTTCATTCTTTGAATTCCTTTATTCTTTGAATTCCTTTCATTCCATCAATTTCGTGATTTCCTTCAATTCCATGAATTCCATGAATTCCGTGTATACCATTAAGCCATTTCCCTTTCAGGGTAGGCGTGACACTACCCGATTCGGGTAGTGTTTCTAGGTAGATAGTTTTCTTGTAGTTTTAAATAACTACAAGTGTGGGCTCACCACACCCACGATGTGCCAACAGCACTCAGTATTCTTGAATGGTCACCCATCCAAGTACTAACCGCGTCCAACGCTGCTTAACTTCAGTGATCTGACGAGAACTGGGTTTTTCGGCGTGGTATGGCCGTTGGCCGTGAATCTCTGTAATTCCGTGAACTCCTTGAATTTCAATAATTCCTTAAATTTCTTGTATTCCTTGAATACCGTGAATTCTGTGAATTCCATAAAGTTCTTGAATTCCATAAAATTCTTTAATTTCTTCAATTACATGAATTCTGCGAATTCCTTCAATTACATGAATTCCGCGAATTTCGTGAATTCCATGAATTCCGTGAATGTTATGAATTCCGTGAATTTTATGTATTCCGTGAATTCCATAAATTTCTTGAATGGCATAAAATTCTTCAATTCCTTCAATTACATGCATTCCGCGAAATCCTTTAATTCCATCAATTTTGTGATTTTCTCCAATTCCATGAATTCCACGAATTCCGTGAATTTCGTTAATTCCGTGAATTTCTTGAATTTCAATAATTCCTTAAATTCCTTGTATTCCTTGAATACCGTGACTTCTGTGAATTCCATAAAGTTCTTGAATTCCATAAAATTCTTTAATTCCTTCAATTACATGAATTCCGCGAATTCCTTCCATTACATCAATTCCGCGAATTTCGTGAATTCTATGAATTTCGTGAATGTTATGAATTCCGTGAATTCTATGTATTCCGCGAATTCTATGTATTCCGCGAATTCTATGTATTCCGTGAATTCTATGAATTCCGTGAATTCTATGAATTCCGTGAATTCTATAAATTCCGTGAATTCCATAAATTTCTTGAATTGCATAAAATTCCTCAATTCCTTTAATTACATGCATTCCCCGAATTCCGTGAATTCTACGAATTCCGTCAATTTTATGAATTCCGTTAATTCTATGTCTTCCGCAAATTCTATGAATTCCGTGAATTCTATGAATACCGTGAATTCTATGAATTCCGTGAATTCTATGAATTCCGTGAATTCCATGAATTCCATGAATTCCTTGAATTCAATTATTACTGTAAATTCCTTCAATTCCACGAATTCCATAAATTCCTTAAATTCCGTAAATTCATTTAATTCCTTGAAATCCTTGAATTTCATCAATTTCGTGATTTCCTGCAATTCCATGAATTCCCTGAATTCCGTGAATTCCTTGAGTTCCGTGAATTTCTTGAATTCCGTGAATTCCTTGAATTTCATAAATTCCTTGAATTGATTTAGTTGTTGACAGATAATACTCATTTCGAGCCTATTTCAATCCACAAATCGACCTTATTTTATTAGATTGGTGGATCAAACTGAAGTGCAATTGTTTTGTTGCGTGAACTGTTTTAATACTGAATGAAGTCCTAAATCAAATCCTAGTTTTTACAGTGTTATATTCGAAAAAATTATCGACAATATTTAAATATTTCGTTTTTCCTAAATGGCATGCGTTACAGTATTCGCTTTTGAACTTTTGAAAAGCTCGCGCTATCTTTCATCAAACTCCTAACCTCAAATTCACTTTCCGCATTTCATGTACGAATTTCATTATTATTTCTTTTTTTCAAAACTGCCCCTTTTGGATTTAAAATTTTCATATGTGATAAGATCAATTTCCGCTATGAAATATTTCATTCCTAAGAATAATGTGATTGCCACTGTAGGTGCTAAAATTTGCCTGCAATTTGACAATTACCCACAAATGCGTGTACCAGTGCCACCTAAGCACATGTGAAATATTATTTTCGTCGGGCTTGCCCACGTCGTTAGGCCTCAATTATATACGATATTTAATATACTTTAACCTTGAATTACATTCAATTATTATAATTACATAATGTGATATTGTTTTATATGTCAAAATATCAAATTTTTATACTGTAAGTATTGCCATTACCCATAATTGTTGAAAACTTTATATTTCTACCAGCGAATCTTCCATTCTTTCGCTGTCAAAACTGTTTTCTGCATAATTTGTCTTTTACAACGTCAATTTTTAAGATTTTAGTAAGCAACACTATCTCTATAATAATATAGATTTATTTATTGCAAAGTAGAATTAAAATTGTTGAATAATATCCAGATAAAAATTTGCTCACACCTTGCCCGCATGGTGTTTACACGCGTGTCGACCGATCGGCACGATGTGAGGGCAAGAGTGCAGACATATGTGTCCTCATATGCGTCGCATATGCGCCGCACGCGCGTCGGCACGTGCGTGCCAGCGTCGTGCTAGCATGCACGTGTTTTGAGTTATAATTATTGAAAACAAGATGTTAAAAATAACATAAGTAACAGGAAACATTGTATGACGTTTTTAAGAAGAGACTCCTGTGTGGAAAGCTGTTCTTTCACAACTGATTTTTTTGTTTTAGTTTTTCTTCTAGTCGTATATTTTGCTTTATTTTTATCATTTGATTATAAAATACTTATGGTATATATATGTTTATTCAATTTGAACAAAAATAATTATTCACTTTTATTTCGACTTTTTGTCTGTAAAATAAACTTGGAAAATAAAAAAAATTTAGAGAATGAAGCGAATTTGATCAGAGTTTTATTTTTACACAACTGCTATATTATGTTTTTAGTAATAATGCGCTTTTTGTGCCGCACTCTTCAGCGTACGCTATATGCCGATATTTTGCCCTAAGTACCTGACGAGCATGATAGACGCACGCTGTGCTGCATACCATGCAGACCGTGTGCGGGCACTATGCGGGATTACTTATTACCCTCAGAACGTGCTGTCACTGTGCTTGCATTGTTGCCGCCACATCGTGCTTGCACGCCATGCGCCCATGTGCGTCCGCATGCATTGTTATCTGGGTAGCGATGTTATAAGCAAAGTCGCCTTTGCCCCACCGGTCGGCGCTGTCCCTCCTTACCCTAATTATTTTTTTCATGGATTCGAACAAATTTGCGAGCGATAGGCATGAAAATTCGAGAAAAAAATTTGGACCACTCTATTATAGACACACGGATGCAATTTTTTGCTTAAGAATGTTATTACCTTCTCGAGCTTATTCTAAGAAAATGAAAATATTTATCTGTACAACTTACGACGTAGGCATTCGTCCATGCAATCATATGAGCAACCTAGACTCTGAGTCGCCTTACTGCAGTATTTTGGATTAGGCGGGTTTTTTGCCTGAAACCACATAATTTTCTTCAATATTTGCAGTTTTTCAAAAATAAAGCTTTCAATCATAGGAAAATAAAAAGGAAGCACTCACCTTGCATTGGTTGTGACAACCTGTCCACTTCGCATTGTTTCCTCCAGTCTTAAAGTCATGCGATCGTTATCAGGAAGAAGAGTATGAAAAAGATTTATGTACGAATTATTATTGTAAATGTCGATTACATCATAATTTTATTACTTAGAATTTAGTAGAAAGTTCAAACTCTGATTAGCAGGGTGTCTACTCAAATACCGGAAGAAAATTCCCTGACAATTCCAGGTTTTTTCCAGGTATAATTTTTCATAATACTCGGAATATGTTTACAGTTTCGCGAGTTTATTATAAATAATGTTTTTTTTTTTAGTTTCTGAAGATTCTATTAATATGTTTAATTTAGAAAGCTTTGATAAATTGTATTGCAAGATATTCTTAAATATATTAGCACCATAGATTGATTAAATAATTAAATAAAACTAAAAATATAACAATTCATTTCTCGAACTTGTCTCTAAAGTCCATCAATTTGGATAATAATTCAAACAAATTTTTATTTTATCTTCTTATACTCAAAATTCAGTGCATAGTTAGGTAAAATTAATCTGGGTACTAAACAGTTAAATTTCGACTAAAAAAGATCCATTTCAACCAAAAAAAAAAAAAAAATTGTCAATTAAAATAATGAATCTTCAACTACAATAGATGAATTTCAAACCAAAAAGATAAATTTTCAAATTAAATGATGAATGTTTAACTGTAATACTTGAATTTTCAACGATAAAGATGAATGTTTAAACAAGATGATCAATTTTCTACCACAAATACGATTTTTCAACAAAATACGTGCATTTTCAACGAAATAGTGGAATTTTCGATTAAAAAATACAAATTTTCAATCAAATAGTTGAATTTTGAACTAAAAAAGATCAATTTTCAATCAAAAATGGAATAATTGAACTTTGAGTTAAAAAAAAAATTAATTAAAAAAAAAGAAAACGAATTTTCAACAAAATAGTTAAAGTTTCAACTGTAATAGTTAGAGAGAAGCTAACCGGAGCTAGAGAGAATTTTTTTCACAATTAAAATTATCAATATTT
>CAKNYM010054400.1:0-10760 GCA_932195095.1 Andricus curvator | reverse complement strand
AAATCGCTTGAACTTAATTAAAATAATTGAAAGTCTCTTGAAATCTTCTGACATCCCCTGAAATCCCTTCAAACTCTTTAAAATCATTAAAAGTCTCTTGAAATCGCTTGCAATCCTTTAAAAAGTGTCTTCGAAATCTTTTAAAATTCTTTCAATCTTTTTGAATCGCTTGAAATCACTTGAAATTCTTGAAAATCTTTAAAAGATCCCTTGAACTTCTTCAAAATCTTTAAAAATATCTCGAAATCTTATGAAAATCATGAAACTCTTTTGAATTCTTTTAAAATCCTTTAAAATTTCTTAAAACAGGGTGGCCACATGTCAGGAAAGTCCCGGAAATATCAGGGGAAAAATTTGTCAGGGAAATCAGAGAAATGTCAGGGAAATGCGAGTAGCTGCCAGAGAAAATAGAAATAGATGTATAAACAATAGGCTGGGTCGAAAATAAATACTTTTGGAATTCAAAATCGCTAAACGCGGAAAAGTAGCGTATTGAGGTCCTAAAAAAGTATAATTAATTTGGAATCGATCGACATGCAGCGAGACATGCAGCTTGATTACCCGCGCTCGGAAAAAAGGTTTAAAAAATTTCTTGTTTGCAGAGTTTTTAAATTTTATTGAGTTTCAATTTTTTTACATATCTGGAGGTCAAAAAAGTCTTCTCAATTTTTTTTGTATTTTAATCTATCATTTTCTGAGAGATAATTCCTATTTAATTTACCATTGTTTTCGGAATTTTTTTCACCACGTTTGCAAATAGGAGGATAATTATTTGAGGTACATGAAAACTTTATAGTGACAAAAATGCATTAGAAAAAAAAAATCCCCAAGACCCAGGAATCGAAATTGGCAATACATGAATTTCTAAAAATTTTATTTTGGTATTTCGTGAACTTATCTTCATAACTTGTAGTTTAAACATTTTTCTGAGCATGTGTGGGGCTTTTTGAACATAGAAATACAATAGAAAAAAATCTACAAGACCCAGGAATCGAAATTGGAATGACAGCAAATTTTCTTATTTCGGAATTTTGTATGTAACAGAATTAATTTTTTTTTACTTATAAGTTTAACATATTTCGAGCTTGTGTGGAAGTTTTAAGCCTAGAAATACACTAGGAAAAAAGTCGACAATATCCAGGAATCTTAATTGAAAACAGCAACCTTTAAAAATGCTGAATCGGTGTTTATTGAATTTAAAAACTTACCTGTGAACCTGATTTCCTTAGATGCAATTCTTTTTCGAACTGAAAGAAGGCATCGTTCTTTGTGCATGCAATTTCACCCAATTTCGAAAAATGTTAAACTTATAAATAAAAACAATTAATTCTGTTAGATACAAAATACCGAAATAAGAAAATTTGCTGTCATTCCAATTTCGATTCCTGAGTCTTGTCGATTTTTTTAGTGTATTTCTATGTTTAAAAAACCCACAGATGCTCAGGAAAATGTTTAAACTACAAGCTATAAAGATAAGTTCATAAAATACCCAAATCAAAATTTTAAAAATACGCTGTATTGCCAATTTCGATTCCTGGGTCTTGTGACTTTCTTTTCTAGTGTATTTCTATGTGTAAAAAACCGACACATGCTTACAAAAATGTTTAAACTACAAGTTATGAAGATAAGTTCACGAAATACCAAAATAAATTTTTTTTTCCTATTTGCAAACGTGTTCAACAAAATTTCCGAAAACAATCGTAAATTAAATAGGAATTATCTCTCAGAAAATGATAGATTAAAGTCAGAAAAAAATTGAGAAGACTTTTTTGACCTCCAGGTATGTAAAAAAAAATTGAAACTCAATAAAAATTATAAACTCTGCAAACAAGAAATTTTTCAACACTTTTTTTCGAGCGCGGGTAACTAAGCTGCATGTCGATCGATTCCAAATTAATTATATGTGCTTGAAGTTCTGAACGTTCAAATGAACGAAATTGTTTTCTGTTGATATTGTAAACCAGAAAAAGTGCTAAAATGTGTGTTCATTAATATTGGAAATAATTGATTATTGAAACAGAATTATAAAGCATATTTTAAATTGCAGTTGGAACAATATTTATGGGTAGAATAGAAATAAGGAAAAATATTTCGTTCATTTGAACGTTCGGAACTTCAGGTACATATTAATTATAATTTTTTAGGACCTCAATACGCTACTTTTGCGCGTTGTAGCGATTTCGAATTCCAAAAGTATTTATTTTCGACCCACCCTAATAAACAATAATAAGGTAGAATCACTTCTCGCGTTACTATATGTTGCAATTTTTTTTTTCAATGTGACTTTTTATTAGTAATTATGTCAGTTTGATATTTGTGCTGTGGGTTTTTTGTCATATTACATGTATAGATTTTATAGTTTATTTAATAGAGTTTGGATCTCCAAGAATTTAAAGATTTTCTTGATATTTTGTGAGATTTTAATGATTCTTAAAGAATGCGTGTGAACTTAGCCCCCACTTTCAAAATTTCGAATTTTTTTTAGAGCTCTGACATCCTTTTGAATAGTTCTACAGTTCCTGATAACTTTTAGGAATAGTTCCAGCATATAAATACTCTAAAAATGGATTTTTCAAAATTGGGGGCTAAGTTCACGTTCCCCCGCACTTTTCGAAAAATCAAGTTTTTTTACAGTTCTGGGTAGATTTAGCATAGTTCTAGAGTTCCTGATACTTATTAAAAATAGTTCCCAAAATTTTTTTTTTCGCAAAATAGAGCCAGCCCCCCAATTTTTAAAAAAATCAACTTTTTCTTTAAACTTGAAAACTCGAAAGATACACCATTTCAAAAATCCCAAAATTACAGAGAAATTTTTCGAAAGAGTTTCACGAGTTTTGATCAGAGTTCTGGTAGCCCCCTGAATAATTCTACAAAAAAGTCTAATAACATTTTTCGTTAAACTCAAAATCAAAAAACCTACAACACTTTACTTACACACACACTTTTAAGATATATTTATTTACTTTTATTAATTTATTGCTCGTTTCAGCCATACGTAACGATATATATCAATACTTCAGTAAGCGCACATCACATTCAAAAAACTTTGCACACAGTAACAAAGCGACATATATTATACAGGGTGTCCAAAAAGTCCCGGGACGGCTAAATATTTCATCAGGTAAGATATTTTTCAGGGCGGTCAAGGTCATTCTTGAAGGAACTTTCAACAAGGAATTCAATGGTGACCTTTATTTTGATCTTGACCATGACCTTCTCGGTCATTTCAAGGTCAAATTGATTTTTTAAAATGGGAACCTCTATTTTTGACACCGGGAACTGAGAGAGCGGAAAATTTTACGTCCAGATATGACCTTGACAAATCGAAAATTTGACCTGGAAAAATCAGGGCAAGGTCAAACAACGTACAGCAGGATGACTCGACCAGCATGCATTTATGAAGAAAATGTTCAACGCAAGAGTTGTAGCATTTTATACTCCCGATCGATTGGTGACTTTGAACTTGTCTATGACCAGAACCTTCACCAGGACATTTTCTTCAAAAATGCATGCCAGTCGAGTCATCCTGCTGCACGTTGTTTGAGCTTGCCCTGACCTTTCCAGGTCAAATTTTCGATTTGTCAAGGTCATATCTGGACATAAAATTTTCCGCTCTCTCAGTTCCCGGGGTCAAAAATAGAGGTTCCCATTTTAAAAAATCAATTTGACCTTGAAAAGACCGTGAAGGTGTTGATCAATTTGAAAATAAAGGTCACCATTGAATTCCTTGTTGAAAGTTCCTTCAAGAATGACCTTGACCGCCCTGAAAAATATCTTACCTGAGGAAATATTTAGCCGTCCGGGTACTTTTGGGACACCCGGTATAATCATGAAATTAAATGAGAAAAAGGCAAATAAAATATTACATAATATCTAATCAACAGCGTTTCTGTAAAACTAATTTAAAAACATTGACAACCTTTCTTACAAAAATCATTACAAATCCTACACGAATGTTGGATTTTTAGTATATCAAAACATGTTATTAGACTTTTTTTGTTAGAACTATTCCGGGGGCTACCAGAACTCTGATCAGAACTCCTGGAACTCTTAAAATTTTCAATTTAAAAATTTGTTGGGTATGTGTAAAGTGTTGTTGGTTTTTGGATTTTTAGTTTATGGGAAAATTTTATTAGGCTTTTTGTTAGAACTATTCCGGGGGATATCAGAACTCTAATCAGAACTCCTGGAACTCTCAAACGTTTTAATTTCAAAATTTGTTAGGTATGTGTAAAATGTTGTAGGTTTTTTAATTTTGAGTTTACCGAAAAATGTTATGAGACTTTTCTGTAGAACTATTCAGAACTACCAGAACTCTAATCAGAACTCGTGTAACTCTTCCGAAAAATTTACAGGAATATTAAAGAAAAAGTTGATTTTTTTTTATGTGGGGGGCTGGCTCTATTTTTTGAAAATTTTTTTTTTGGTCCAATTTTTGGGAACTATTTTCAATAAGTATCAGGAGCTCTAGAACAATACTAAATCTACCCAGAACTCTAAAAAAACTTCATTTTTCGAAAAGTGCGGGGGAACGTGAACTTAGCCCCAATTTTGAAAAATCCATTTTTAGAGTATTTATACGCCGGAACTATTTCTAAAAGTTATCAGGAACTGTAGAACTATCCAAAAGGATGTCAGAACTCTAAAAAAAAATTTGAAATTTTGAAAGTGGGGGGCTAAGTTCACACGCATTCTGAAAGATTTCAAGAGATTTTTTAATAATTTAAAAAAAATTTCGTGAAATATTGAGAGATTTTTCAGTATTTTTAGGAAATTTCGAGGATTTTAACAGATTATAAAAATATTGTATTTTGAGTAATTTTTAAGAGGTTTTTGGGAATTTTTAGAGATTTTTAAGCAGTTTAATAAAAAGGGATTTTAAAATTCGTCATGGAATTTTAAAAGAATTGAAGAGATATTTTTGATTTTTAAAAGAGTTTGTGCAATTTTAAAAGGATTTCGTAGAGTTTAAAAATATATATTGAGGGATATTAACGGATTTAAAATATTTTATTCGAATTTTAAAAGGCTTCAAGAGTTTTTTGTGATTTTTAAAACATTTGGTGTAATTTGAAAGGATTCCAGCCATTTTAAGAGATTTTCAGGAATTTTAAAGGATTTTAAAATGATTTTGAGGAATTGTAAAAGAATCGGGAGAACTTCAAGGGATTTCATGGAATATTAAGGAATTTCAATGGATTTTATGGAATTTTAAGAAATTTTAAGGGATTTTAAAGGTCGTGAAATTTTAAGACATTTCAAGACATTTCTAGGAATTTCTGGAAATTTCAAGGAATTTCAATATTCCCTGGAATTTAAAGTGATTTCAAAAGATTTTATGTGATATTGCAAGAGGTTTAAGAAACTATCAGTAGCATTTTAATTTTAAAGCTCAGTTCGTTAATTTTTACTAGTGTTAATAATATTTTCAAAGAACTTCCTAATACAAATACAAATATTTTTTTCAATTTCCAATATTTTAGATTCTTTAAAAATTGAACGTATTTTCGTGGCTTGTTTCGCTTTTAATTTTAGCGCACTATTTAAAATTTATTCGCATTTTTAATACATTTCTGTCAGGGAAATTTGTCGAAAAGTCAGGGAAAAATCAGGGAAATTAAAAAGTTGGATCTTGTGGTCACCCTGTTAAAAAGACTTGAAATGTTTCAAAATCCCTTAAAATGCCTTAAAGTCATTTGAAATAAAGAAGATATAACTTTTGTTCACTAATTTGTTTACAACAATTTAAATTTTTGTTTTATTAAATGAATACTGGTTGACATAATTTTTAATTTTTTTAAAAATCATATTTTGAAAATTGTGTCTTTAATTTAAATTTTTCAAAACATCTTTTGCAGCACAAATTGAGCACAATTCAGTAAAAATTATTTTTGGGAAAATCCAACATAGCGGTGCCAACTTACTAGACATCTCGGATGCTCGGAAACATAATGTTTAGGCTTCCAAAGCCCTAAGGGTGGTAATGTAAACCGACAGGCTGTATACGAAGAAAGGTTCTGAAATAAACCCAACTTCGACAAGTGCGCACCTAATGTTGTTCGACAATACAGTAGCTGTTTTTTAACTGTGAGATCTATCTTCTTATTGTAAAATGTCGGCTCAACGTGGAAGACCGCGAAAGCATAAATATGACCAAATTGAACAAATTGCGTGCAATTATAAAGACTCAATTAGAGTGGGTAATGAAAAGATTCAGAGTAAAACAAATGCAATTTGGATGACAATGTCTGAAAAATTAAAAGAAGATGGTGTCCTAATGCCGGCATCATCACTTTACTCTTTCGTTACATGCAATACCAACAATATCCGTGATAAAATTATCGGGCCACGTGAAATAAACAACCGTACTGATGAGGAATTGACAAAAAGCAATGAAACTGATATTTCTGTGAACTTAGATGATCTGATTGAAGACTCCACGTCCAATTTTGAAGTTCATTTCAGCATAAAAGAATTCGAAGAAATGTTGGTCAGGAAAAAATATAACAACAAGCGAGGAGCTGAATATGTTTGCAAAGTCGAAGAACGAGAATATGCCGTTTTAGAGAGTGGCAATTGGCAAACCAGAATAACTGACAAAATATGGAAAAAAAACAAAAAAATCACATGGATTTAATTTTTCGACGCATAAAATTTATTTGTCCACGAATAGAGGTACCATTAATGGAAAATGCCAATGTGCGAGTGTCGTGAGAGGAGAATTTTCAGGTAAATTAGTTTTAAACCTTTTCGTAATTTCATTTTTTGTTATATGTGCGTAAGAAACGCTACTTTGTACGTCTGTTTAGCAACCGCAAAATGATAAATGTAACATAAAAGTCCTTTCAATATTTATTAATTAAAATAATTACATTATTTTATATTAACTCTATATTTTCAGGAATTGGTAGTGAAGTCATTACTCTGGCATGTTCTATGACAAACGGGAATGGAAATTGCAGTAAAAGATATCTTCGTGGCCCAGAAAGAAAACGAATTGGGCAGGAAATAAACAACAAAAAGATATGTCCAAGTATCTACCGGAATGAAGAGGCCAATATGCTTATGGAAGAAGGTGATTCAGAGCCACCTCACTTATATGCTACTTCTACTTATCGAAAAGCGGCATTGGAAGTTGCGAATGCGAACCGCATTGACCCGAACCCTTTAAAAGCAGTGGAAATAATGCAGTTAACTTCGCACAAAAATATCATACACAAGTATGCTATCAATCCGCTAACTGTTCAGTACTGGACCAGTCACCAAAGACGAGTATACAATAAAATGTGGAAGAACAAAGAATTAACTGTATCTCTCGATGCGACAGGCGGTGTAATTAGAACAATAGTGCGGCTAAACGGGGAAAAAACTAATGTGATATACATTTATTTCTTGGTAGTTCATTCACCTTCTGGGCAAACTTCAGTAGCACAAATGATAACTGAGTCACATAATACCAACAACATTCACGACTTCCTGAACGAATTCAAGAGGTCAGGTGCATTTCCCCCCCCGAGAAATAATTTGTGATATGGGGATTGCAATCCTTACAGCAGCAGTATGGTCATACACGCATCATTCAACAGTGGATGAGTATGCTGATGCATGCAGAAACGAAGTACTTCCACCTTGTTATGTACGGATTGACTATGCTCATTTTAAGCATCTGTACGTAGTATTTTTGAAAGACATGAGGCCAATAGTTGCCAAACTCTTTAAGAAATGTATCAGCTTAGTCATAACATCTCGGTCTGTTTTGGAGGCTGAACATCATTTACGCAGAATATTTATTGTCTGCTCAAGTGAAACCGAAGGATTGAGCTCATCAGGAGAAAAAACTCTTTGTGAAATAACAAAAGAAACTCTGAGAGTTCTCCTAACCGGCGTTCCTGAGCCGGACGATGAACAGTTCCCGGATAAGTCGGAGATTCCATTTGAGGAAAGAATGTCAAAAAATGAACTTTCAGACAGCGAAAAAATTGCAGACAGTAACGATACTGCACAGGAAGAAGAAAGTAAGGTTTTGTTCAAATACATTGCTAATTTAATGATTCAACTAACCGTAATCTAACAGAACCGATCGTTCGGTATGAATAATACATTTAATTGAAAATCAAAAAAGTTATGGTAATTAATAGTTTTGAAAAATTCATTTTTCAACTATAACTTTTCAAATTATCACATTTTAAATCTGATGTAAGGGAATTGATATTATTATTAGGGATCAATTAATCAATTAATGCTTCCTCTAATTATATTTGGGAGCGAATCATATTTGCTTCCAGGAAACAAAGTGCTCATTGAATGAGCACAAAAGTTGATACAACTTTACAGCTAGTTTAAAATCTCACAGCTATCTCTTCAGAATGTTTTAAAACCTCTGGAAGTAATCAATTCTGTCATTAAATATGCTATTTTAACTTGCGGACACTAATAATAGTATAAGCGTTTTACTTTTTTACATCTAGATTCCTCAGGCAACTACTGGCATAATTGGGGTCAGGCAATGTACAAAAATGTTCTTGCTAACATAGAAGATGATCATGGCGATCGTGAAAATGCACACTTCTATCCAGAATTAGCCACGAAGATATTGTCACACATTAAATGGATTCCGCTATGGTCGTGTATTTACCAAGATAAGTTTGGGTATGAGATATGTGTCATTTCCAATGTATCACCAACGGCGATACCACGCTGAAAACACCAGTTCTCGTAAGATCACTGAAGTTAAGCATTGTTGGGCGCGGTTAGTACTTGGATGGGTGACCGTTCAGGAATACTGCGTGCTGTTGGCCCGTCGTGGGTGTGGTGGGCCCACATTGGTAATAAATATCCACCTAGAAACACTACCCGAATCGGGTAGTGAGGCAATGAACTTTCGAGTTCGAACTGCTAATCAATGTATGTATGTATGGTCGCGTCCCTGCCACTAGTGCCTCATCAGAATCAGACTTCAATGATTTGAAAACTAGACTCATAAAGACCGAACAACTGCCAATGCGGATTGATGATTTTATTACAAAACATGTGGACAATCTTACTGGGAAAATGAAAATAATTGATGCGACTGAAACTAGGAGAGACAGAAATTTTGAAGTTACTTCAAAGGAGACAAACCAGTTAGAACTTCCAGACAAACCTTCGGAATCAGATTCTGTAATAAATAAAATGTTGAAGGATGAAGGAATGAAGATAATTTCACAATGTCCAGCTTGCGCGAATGGTGATATTCCAGAAGGCGCACACAGGTACTGAATTATTACATTCTTTTCACAGTTTCTCAAGCATATTTAAATTATCTGGATAACATTTATTTCTTTCTTTTATCAGGTGCACAATATGTAAAAAATATGTACATCCTTTTGTGGAATGTTCAAAACCGATCAATGAGGACCAAGAAGGCTACGGAGAAGAGAGGATTTGTTTATCATGCACTGAAGGCAGGTGTGCAGTCATTGCGACTCGTCATGAAGAGAACTGGAGGGGTCTCAATTCTAATATCAACTATTTGGACAATGAATTTTTATTTAATGACAAGTTATCGAAAATTCCTATCCTAAGAAACGGCAACGATAATAAACTGGAATTTATTAGAATTGACGGAAAGCTAATATCACTGACAAATACTTGTCCATTTGACAGTCTATTCCAAATCTGCTTAAGTACTCTTTTAGACAGAGATATATTTAGAGAAAGAGTACAGCAACTAGGAGATAGGAACCAATTTATGAAAATGATTTTAGATGTTGCAAACGGAAGTAATATCAACCATGGAACGTACGTGAAAAGAGCTGAAATTTTATACCATCTTAACGAAAAGATCGATGGAAATAAAAACCCTGAAGACTGTGTTCTAATACAAGAAAAGAGTGAAACATCACGAGGATGCAAAAAAAAGATGAGCACGTTAAATCATCTGCGAGAGCCGAAAGACTTGAAATGCATTTCCATCGATTGTTCTGCAGCAGTGGATAATTTATGTGAAAAATTGATGAAAAATTGGTACTGCTTAAGAGAAACTGGCACATGTACGCATTGCAAGAGAATAAAAATCAACGAACGCCAAGTCATCTCAATTCCAAGAACAGTTTTTAATGAAGCTGCATTTAAAGCCACCTTCATTGAAGAAGTAACATCTCTTCCACTACGTTGTCGTACGTTTAATTGCGAAGGAACTTTACAGTATGAGGTGACTGATACAGGTAAATTCAAAAACATATTATGCATTAAACTTAATGTTTTCCGCGCTTCCTATCTCATAATTTTTATTTTCAAGATTCATTCGTCTTCTTGGAAGTCCAAGGGTTTAATACCATTCAATCAGCAGTATGTATCAAACTCGAGAACATTCCAGTTAAGTTGACTTTACTTAACCGAGTGTATACACTTCGAGGATTGGTACACTTCAAACCTCCAGTGTTTTCGAGAAAATTGTTAGACGATGCCCATCTGATTGGTCACTATACTGGAATCGCTCTGCGACGAACTGGAGAATGGATGGAGTATGATGACCTTCCTAATGCAAGATGTAAAACAAAGGAACCAAAGAGGAGACCAAACAATTTTTCCGCAATACCGCATTTACTGCTGTACTCCTTATGATCGTTCGCAGCATAAAGTTGGTTCACAGTGATGCTTATGTTTTTTCGCATTTTTTTTCAAAGATTTCTATCACTAAATGACAGTTCGTGACATGCTAACGTTTAAATAATAATTTAAAATTGACGCATCTGTTTAGTAGTTTAATTATAAGTATA
>CAKNYM010054398.1:0-11963 GCA_932195095.1 Andricus curvator | reverse complement strand
GTGCCAAATTTTCTGGAACTACGATTTTCGGGCAGCAGTCTCCGTTGCGCACTCGAGGCCTGACATTGTTCTCCAAGACTTCGAGAAACGAACTATATTCGTGATCGAATTCTCGGCTCCGTCCAAATACAATATCACTGCAAAGGAGAAAGAAAAAGAGGAGAGGTATCAAGACCTTAAAAGAGAGCTACAACGACTGTACCCAAAATATTCGGTACAAGTAATTGTCCTTGTGATAGGTGCTCTCGGAGGTGCGAAACTATCACTGGTTCGTAACCTTAAAGCAATACCGGCGTGCCAAAAATATGCCAAGGCACTTGCGAGATGGATGCAGAAAGCTGTCATCCTTGGGTCGCTTCGTGTCCTCAAGACACACGAGGGTTTCGCCGGCCTGTCGTTGTGATTTTGTCGTTGCCTATGACCACCCATCTCACGGTTGTGAGATGTGGCCATAGGTGTGATTTACCGCGGTGCTACTGGGGGCTATTGACATTTTGTCGGATGGCAGTTGCTCGTAGTGGGACCCTGCGGTGGTTGTTTAACTTTTTTTTCAAATTATATATGTATATATATATATATATATATATGTATATATATATTATATATTATATAATAATATATAATATAATATAATAATAATATATAAATATATTATATATATATAAACATATATTTCAAATATCATAAATGTTGTAACTTGAATTGAAAGCTGTGATTTAATTTCCTGACAGACTATAGTCATTAATTGCAACTTAAACGGTGTTTCAATAGAATCGAACAGCATAGAAAGAAGTAGGTAATTATTAGTAAATAATTTTTTTCAAATGTACGAAATGGAGATAGTAAGTATTAAACTGAAAAATGTCACTACGATAATTTGTAAATCTTGTTGAAATCAACGAAAGACAACGACTAAAACTTACGGATCTTCTAAAAACAAAAATGGCATCTTTTTAAAAATGATCTTTTTGAACTTTCGTTAAATTTGAAAATTGCATGAGAATAGTTGCCAAATATATTGTATATTTAGTATAAATGTCGATTGATGTTTCTTAAACTACCATTCTTAATCTACCAAAAAATATACCTATATTTTTGTATTTTTCGAGAATTTTTTAAATGTGTAAAAGTATGTAACTTTTTAAGTTTCATCAAAAGTAGAATATCGCATTTGGATAATTTGCAAGTATTTTTCCCGTGTACCAGAAACGTTGAGAAAAATGTCTGAAACTTAGAAAAATCTTGTTTAACATTTTGAAAATTCTCCAATTCATTGCATTTTGGCCTGATCGAAAAATTAAATTGGGATACTTTCGAAATATATTTGATATCTAGTGAAAATGTAGAATTACATTTCTGAATGTATGACAAACTTTTTCATTTTTATTGAAATGAAAAATTTCTAAAACTCTTCAAAAATGTTTTGAAATTTTCAAAATGCTCCAACTTTTTGGATTTTGGTCCAATCGGAAAATTCAATACGGATACAACTTATCATAGTTAATTATTCTCATTCCTATTCTCCGACATCAGAAAATAACTACAACATGAAATTTAAATGTTATTGAAAATTGACCATATTTTTTTGTGTGAATAACGAAAAGAATACTTGAGCTGTGATTTTTGACATCTGTTCTTGTTAAATAAAATACGGTTGTTCATGCACTTAGTTTGTTACTTGTATTATTTAAAAATACGATTTTTAGTTGGGGATCATTCACAAAATACGTGATACGTCAGGGCGTGGGGGGGGGGGTCTTTCAATGCATCATTCTCCATGTTAAGTGCAATTGAAAAAGCATCACGCGCGGGGGGGGGGGGGGTAAAATTCCCCAAAAATGTATCACGCAGTTCGTGAATGGCCCCGTTACGTTTTCCCTATGCATCCATTTTTCACCCTTACCACAGAAATTCTCAAGCAATAATAATTATGATAGTATATGTTTAATATACTCATAAGTTAATATGAGCAATTCAGGTTCCATATTGGTAGGATGGTTGACAGCGGGCTTTGTATTTTACTTCACGAACTCCAGTCTGTAAAACATTTATTATTTCTCATAAACATTTTTTTAATATAATCCATTTACATAGTGTTAATACTTTCTCTTTTTTTAACATTTTACCATATATAAGTTTTTAAGGCTTTGAAGAATTAGGGAAAATTTTTTTCAAAATTTTCCAGGCAAAATTGACAATGTAGGAGCTTCTCAAAGTTGACCTGTGTACTCGATGCGCCTTATTTCGGTGTTTTTCGGCAAACAAACGATGACAGTTCTTCACCAGATTTTTGCAGAATAACCGCAAAACATGCAATCGACGCAGAAATGAAGAGACATTTACATGCAGTTTACAGTTTTTTAAAACCATTTTTCGTCTCCAAATGGATCGTAAAGTGGAATTATACCATTTTCGGGACAATTTTCTTTCGATTTGATACTTTCTTGTGGTGTAACATTAATTTTTAACTTTTTTGCACCTCGTGAATAATGTGTGTCGCAATTAAAATTTAAAAACCAGAAAAATTATTGAGGTTTAGGAGACAATGTAGGTTTTTGTACAAATTTGTTTTTTTGCTCTCATTTGTTTGTTTTTTCGAAATTCGAAAAATCGAAAGCGTAAATGTTTTTTATAAACACTATCCTAAATTGTTATGGAAGAAAAAATATTAAAAATTTAAAACTGTACATTCGAAACAATTATTGTGGAACCGTCACACTTAGGCTGATACAATTTCCGGGGCACGTTTGGTCCAATTTGACCCCCGTCCGCTCCATAGATTTTGATTTTTTCTTTTGATTTTATTTACCGAAGGTTATACCTTCAATAATATCTAGTTTAAAATTGGCACAAATGGTAAATTCTACTTCCAAATGGACCGCAAAGTGGATTAATACCATTTCCGGGACACTTTTTGTCCATTTTGACCCCCGTCCGCTTCATAGATTTTTAATTTTTTTTTTCGATTTTATTTACCGAATGTGATATCTTGAATAATATGTAGTTTAAAATTGGCACAAATTGTGAATTCTGCCGTCAAATGGACCGTAAAATGGATTTATACCATTTCCGGGACACTTTTCGTTCAATTTGACCCCCACAGTTTAAAGAATTATGTATAGCATGCTGGAAAAACCATAGACATGGATTTATTGTGATCGATAAAGATAGTGAATTAAATTGTGGTAGATATAGAAAAGGATTTGATTGTTTCATAAACCTGGACAAGTAACTCTTATATACATACATACATTGGTTAAGTGACGCTACATTTGTTCTTGTTTAAACAATGGATACAAACGAGTTGTGTGTGTTAATCACTGTTTTATAATAGGGAAAAATACCGTTCAAGCTCAGCAATGGCTTGAAAAGTGTTACCGAGAAAAGTGCCCATCGAAAACAACCATTTTCCGATGGTATGCAGATTTTAAATGCGGTCGAACAAACACCGAAGACGCGGAGCGCCCAGGTCGTCCAATTGAGGTGGAAACGCAAACGCGGCACCCACTTGGAAAAAAATTTTGTCATACGCAATTTTCATGCACAATTTTTAACATGGTGCCTTTTGACATCTCTAGGATGTCAGCTATCTCTTGCAACTTCACTTTACGATCGGACAAAATAATTTTCCTAATTTTTTGGATGTTTTCGGGCGTTGCCACCTCAATTGGACGACCTGGGCGCTCCGCGTCTTCGGTGGTTGTTCGACCGCGTTTAAAATCTGCACACCGTCGGCAAATGGTTGTTTTCGATGGGCACTTTTCCCGGTAACACTTTTCAAGCCATTTCTGAGCTTGAACGGTATTTTTCCCCATTAAAAAACAGTGTTTGATTAACACACCAAACTCGTTTTTATCCATTGTTTAAATAAAAACAAATGTAGCGTCACTTAACTTTCAATATCTCGACAACGACTGAACCGAATATTATCAAATTTTTACACGTATCTTTTAAAGGTTGGTACTACCGAAAAACAAAGAGGTATGGCATTGGCGGCGCCATATGTGTGTCAGTCCCGGGACTTAATGACCCATGTGTTACCACACCATCGACGGGCCAACAGCACGCAGTATTCCTGAACGGTCACCCATCCAAGTACTAACCGCGCCCAACAATGCTTAACTTCAGTGATCTTACGAGAACTGGTGTTTTCAGTGTGGTATCGCCGTTGGCAGTATATCATTAAGCCATTTCCCTTTCAGGGTAGGCGTGACACTACCCGATTCGGGTAGTGTTTCTAGGTGGATAGTTTTCTTGTAGTTATAAATAACGACAAGTGTGGGCTCACCACACCCACGATGTGCCAACAGCACTCAGTATTCATAAATGGTCACCCATCCAAGTACTAACCGCGTCCAACGCTGCGTAACTTCAGTGATCTGACGAGAACTGGGTTTTTCAGCGTGGTATGGTACGAAAAGAGAATTATCTCAAGCAAAGAGATATTTTACATGAAATCGCAAGAGCTAGTGAATCGATTCGAAATAAACATAAAATATTGAAATTAGGAAAAGAAAGTGCTGAAATCAATTTAAACAATACATTTAAATTGTTTGTTTTACCACTTGAGAAAATAGTTAACGGGTTTAAGACTGTTAAGGAACTGGATTCGGTAACAGGAAAGAAAGAGGTGAAAAATAAATACGAGTATGACTCAATGGATGAAAAAAGATATAACTATGATGATTTTGATGATGATGAAATGGATGTTGGTGAAAATTCATACAAAACAGCTAATAATTTAGAAGATTTAGAATCAACAATTAACACTTCAAAAAACGATATTGTGAACAAATATCTCATATTGTTAGGGGAGAGAAATAAAGTTATGGATAATGTGTGTGGTGTGCGAAAACTATCAAAAGACAGAATAATGATTGGAGATTCACCGATAAGTTTTGATGGAAACTATATCAATGTAGGTGATTTACATTTATCTCAAACTAAAGGCTTACTTGAACTCCTCTTCAAGAAAGTACCTAAAGACAGCTACGTAAGTGGAAATGATTTTCAAAATTATCGTAAAATTATAAATACAACAAATGCGCATCGAAAACATTACAGTAGAGATGGGGCTGTACGTCAGAATAGGACTTTTAAATTTAAAAATTTTATAGAAAATGTAGTATCTTCTTCATCTCCAAAATCTGCACAAAAAAACAAAGTAAGAAGAACTCTTCAACTGGAAGCGGTGTAATTCCACAGTACATGGTTGTTGATGAGAAGGAAAACCCGAAGGATTATATTTACTGGGACGATCCCAATGAGTTAATAGATCGACTTCGATTACTTTTAGCTTCCCAAGCAGCTGGAAATCGTATTCATACAAACGAAATTATATCAATCATTCAAGAATTGCGTGAAGATGGAATTATATATTAAACAACGTTTCGCAAAATTTATGTCATTCTTACGATGACTCTCGGCGCGTATTCGGACGTCATTTAAAATGAGCTGAGTCTATGAGTAGCGGTCCTCCGGGAATTGGATTCAAGATTACACCTGAGGGTCATTATAATATAGATAAAAAGAGGTTATGTAATGTCACTGAAGCTGAAGATCAAAGTGATGCAGACAAATTTATATCTTATGCAAAATTTATTATCACATGAAACCAACACCCTGTATGAAGTTATAGCTTCTTTACGAACTGAAATAGTTAATAATAATATGATGATTGAAGTTCTAGAGAGTTCTGTAAATAAAAATTTATAAAAATTGCAAGTTGATGTTGATACAAAAAAAGAACTGGTGTATCGTAATTCTACAGTCATTTCTCAATTGGATGCCAGACTGAGTGTACTTGAGAATGGAGGTGAAAAGACGAGCTTTGGTGAACGAGCTTCATAAAATGGCACGCAAAAACTATCCTCGCAGTCATGTTGATATTCGAAAAATAGATGAAAGTTGGCAAGCTGATATTGTGGAAATGCCACCATATGAACGAGAGAATAATAGTTACAGATATATATTGACCATTATCGATGTATTTTCAAACTTCGCTTGGGCTGTTCCTGTGAAATCTAAGAAAGGTGAAGACGTTACTGCTGCAATGAAGTATGTTCTCATAGGAAACCGTATACCTAAGAATTTACAAGTGGATAGAGGAAAAGAATTTTACAACTCTCATCTTCAAAATCTTATGAAAGAATATAGAATTAATTTGTACTCCACTTATAGTAATTTAAAGGCATCAATCTGTGAGCGATTTAATAGAACTTTGAATAACAAAATGTGGAAGCAATTCAGACTGCAAGGAAATTATAAATGGCTGAATATTTTATCTAATTTAGTGTCTTCTTACAATAATGATAAGCATCGAACTATCGGAATGAAACAAAAAGATGTTACAATTAAACATGAAAAAAAGTTATTGTTGAATGTGTACAAGAAATTTCAAATTAAAAATGTGAACCTGAAATCAAAGTTTAAAGTTGATGAAAAGGTTCGAATAAGTAAATTTAAACATGTTTTTGCAAAAGGTTATACACCGAACTGGACTGCTGAAATATTTACAATAAGCGAAAGAAGAAATACTGTACCTATCACATACATGCTTAAAGATTATCAAGATAAACCTATTATGGGATGTTTTACGAAAAAGAGTTACTTAAAGTAAAAAATTCTGATATCTACCTTGTTGAAAAAATAATTAAAAGAAGCAAGAATAAGATATTTGTAAAATGGTTAGGTTTCGATGATTCTCATAATAGCTGGGTAAATAAGTCTGACTTGTAAGATATTGCAAATGTATTAAGACTAAGTTATTTTTCAATAAAGATATTTTTAATCTTATATATTATTTTGTTTTCAAACTTTTTCTCGAGTGAACCCGGTTTTTCGTCATAGCCACGGACTAAGTCAAGTGACTGATGAGATGAGGATGTTATAAGTTATTTTAATACGATGTTTGAAATCATTTGCGATGATGTTGTAGGTACAAAATTAGGAGCATGGTGTAGTTTGCAGTTTGTCTTCACCGCTGTTATCCTTACACAGCGGCCGTGAGTGTTGGAGGTGACAACAGTCGCCTCTGGATGCTTTCTTAGAGCTACCATGTATCATGCCATAGGTTCTTAGTCACTTGCTTCCTAATGGTCTAGGAAGTTTCTTACAATGCGACACATGTTTAATAAAACCGCCTTCTGAACTGCCGCCAGTACCCTACTGATTCCTAAATGTTCAAGATGTTCACTGCTTCTTGCGTGCACATTGCCTGTAGCCGAAATCACAATAGGATGAATAGATGCATGCTTTTCATTCCTCCATATTGCCTTTACATCATGCCTTAGCTCGCTATACTTATGGATCTTGGTTGTATAGGTTGCCTGCAAATTTCGGTTAAGTGGACAAGCAATGTCGATGATGTAGACTCTTCCACCTATTTTTTCTCGCATCACGATGTCAGGTCGATTGGCTCGGATGTAATGATCCGTCTGGATGGTCACATCCCAATATAAGATGTAATCTTCATTTTCTAAAACGGGCATTGGTATGTATCTATAGAAAGGCATCCATTCTGTTAAGAATCCTAGGTTTAAGGCAAGTTGTTGATGTATAATGCCCGCCACATCATTATGTCTGTGCGTATATTCTCTTTGAGCCATTACGCGACAACCATCAATAATGTACTCGATGGATTCGTTGGTATCTCCACATAATCGGCACCGGTCAACCACGTCTTGATGTAACACGTGTTTGCGATAATTCCTGGTGCTGACAACCCTATCCTGAATCGAAATGACGAATCCTTCCGTTTCTGGATACAGGACTCCCTTTCTCAGCCAAATATTGGATGCCTCACTATCCACTTTATATTGATCTAACGTTTTGGGGTGTTCACCGTGGATGGCTCTCTGTCTCCATTGCGTTTCTAATTCCTCTATGGTTTCTGCCCTGATATTCAAGGCCTCCTCTGAGGACAAATTCAAGGGCGTGTAGTCAAGATCCGCCTTACAGATCGTATTGTAAAGCGTAACATCTCGCTTGCTGTAAAAATAGTCCCGCAACTGTATAACTTGTGACTCACACAGTTTCCTGACATCTACAATGCCCCTACCCCCTCTATGTCGTGGTAGAACTACCCTTTCAATCGCCGAATTACTGTGGTGCATACGGTGTTTCGTCATTTCTACGCGGATATATATATATATATATATATATATATACCATTAAGCTATTTCCCTTTCGGCGAGCCTCTAGGGGTAAGCGTAAAACTACCCGATTCGGGTAGTGTTTCTAGGTGGATAGTTTTCTTGTAGTAAATAACTACAAGTGTGGGCTCACCACACCCACGGCCGCCAACAGCAACGCAGTAGTATCAGACGGTCACCCATCCAAGTACTAACCGCGCCCAACACTGCTTAACTTCAGTGATATAACGGAAACTGGTGTTTCCAGCGTGGTATGGCCGTTTAATCGTTCGAGGTCGGTGTTCGACCATTTAATGAGCCCAAAGGAGTACGTGAGAACAGGGATGGTGTTCATTGTCCTGATCTTGTTTGCCGAGTTAAGAGAACTCTTCAGAACCAATCTGAGTCTTGTAGTGAAGGCAGTCGTTAGGCTTTTCTTAACCATCGTATGTTGAATACCCTTGGATTTGAGAATACCCAGGTATTTATATGACTCGCCCTCAGCCATTGACGCGATTTCATTCACGAAATCGTTCTCTTGTTCTGCGGTCCCTAATTGTCCTCTAATTAAATGCACTGTTCTGCATTTATCTAGTGCAAACTCCATATGGATATCGTTGGAAAACTGCTTTGTGACATCGATCACTTGCTGCAGTCTCTTGTCCGAACTAGCGTACAGCTTCAGATCATCCATGTATAGAAGATGGGTCAATTGATGACCATCCTCGTTATCATGTACTCTGAACCCATGAGACATGCTATTTAGAGTTTTGCTGAGTGGGTTCAACGCTAAACAGAACCATAATGCACTGAAGGAGTCTCCTTGGAATATACCCGTCGTAATACGTATTGATCTAGTTATCTTTGGTTGTCCATGATCAAAATACTTGATTGTTGTACCCCAAAGCATCATCGCACGACTTAGGAAGTCAATGACGCGTGGACAAATTTTGTATACTTTTAAGACTTCAAGCAAATAGTCATGTGGTACGGAAGGAAACGCTTGCTTGTAGTCAATGTATGCCATGTGCAAGTTCCTTTGAGTTTTACGAGCTTGCATCATGGAAACAGCGTCTATGGTGACTAGATCTTTACTGCCTCGGGAGTTTTTACAACATCATTTTTGTTCTTCTGTAAGGATGTCATTCTCGTCGCATTGAGAATATACCTTATCTGCTATGATAGCTGTAAGACATTTATATATTGTTGGAAGACAGGCTATCGGTCGGATTTTGAGCGTCTGGTTTTTTAGGCAACATATACGTAGTACCCTGCAGCATAAAGCCTGGCATTAGATCTGGATGTTCGATGATCTTCTGAAAACACCGTGCCAACGCAGGATGCACACTAGTCAGGTACTTGCACCAGAAATTGTGCACCATGTCCGGACCTGGAGCTTTCCAGTTACATACTTTTTTCAAAACCGCTGAAACATCTAAAGCTGTGATGTTCGTCAGCTCCATTTCAGGGTTATTGCTTGCTCTTGCTCTCTCCAGTTGGGACCACGCAGTGTCCAAATTACATCTGTTATTTTTTCCCCAAACATCTGACCAATAGTTAGTCATTTCTTCCAATTGAGGAACTTCGGTGTCTTGTTGGTTATTTTGCTTTACACTCAGTTCACGATAGAACCTTCTTTCATCTGCCTGAAAGGTTCGATTTTGTTGCCTTTTTGCACTACTTTTCTTGTACCGACTCAGTCTAGCAGTAAGAACATCAAGTCTCTGCCGCTGGGAGTCTATAATCTCATCCAATATTGGTGGTGTCAATGTCTCGATGTACCGAGGGTGGATGCTTTTAATAACATGGTGTATCAGCTTTCTGGTTCGATTTCCTTTTTTATATTGAGTCAGTCGACCCAATTTGCACCTTACTTTGCTGAAATCCATATCCAACCTGATCTTCCATGGTGGATCTCGCTTCTGTCTTGGGGCAAAGACTGCATTTATAGGCACCTCTAACGCATTTTGTGTTGCGTTCAAATACATAGGTAAAACCTTGCTGTTCAGGTGTTCTATTAGTGCACGCAGATCATTTGTGATGTTCATCTTGAGCAGTGGATGGCTTTGTGTTGGTTCTACATGTCTGAACTCTAGTAAAGCATGACCAAAATTCCTTCCAAGGTGCTATAGCTTTTCTGGGACTTCGCTGTTTAGATCATCGTTTATAATGTCCGGATGTGGTTCTAGTCCATCCGGTACTTGATGTTCATTATCCCTAGCACCTATGCCTTCAGCTGCAATGAAGTCCTCACTGTCCACATCTTCCAATGGAAGTTCATCAATAGGAAGCTGCTGTTCCACTTCCATTTCGATGGCAGCTATTTCAACAGCCGAAAGCAATTTTTTCACAGATATTGAGCGTTTTTGATCTGCTAGATTCTGCTCATTTATTCTTGTGGCTAGTCCTGAGTACTTAAGCAAGAAGAGACGATGATGTTCTCTCCTTACACTTTGCCCACTTTTCTTTGCCAAAAAATAAGAGCGCATCACATCTCTGTTCATATGGTATGTCCATTTTAATCGCCTCCTTGGTTTTTGAACCTCTGCTTCTGGCACTGGTTGTATTAGGCCATCTACCTCCGGAGGATGTGGTGGTGCTGGATCATCACCAGGTTGCGGAAGAACATCAATTGACACTGTTTGTTTGTGTGACGCGGCTTCCTCTAACTGCTGTTCATTGCCGTTGTTTTTCCAATCCAAATCAACCTGCTGTTTAATCTCCATTGCTCGATCTTCTGAGATGAGTAGATTGGTCCTGATGTCCTTCACCTTAGCGATAAGATCTCTTAGTGCCACTTTCTCTATTTGAGGATACTTTGCGGCAAATTTCGTTCTAAAATTTTGTCCTTTTTTGCGTGAGGTTTCAAACTTCGGACTTCCATAATAGAGACGCATCAATTTCTCATTCATTGTGGTATCCCACTTGATGCTCTCCCACAGTATTTCTGTTGAAGTGGTTCCCGGTAAGAAAGCTTGAATAGAATAGAATTAAAAATTTAAGATTTCAGCGTGAAAGTAGAGATAATCCTATTATTTTTAATACCTGATTTTCCCTTCAGGCTTCAATGTTCAAGAAAGTAATAAGTGGCTCAGAAATGTAATTCCTGTCTATAGCAATAATAAATTCTTTAATAATCGTCAGTAAATTGTCCTTTTACTGCTTTTGGTATTAGATAGGTAGAAAATTATATTTTTCAAACTATATTGAAACGTATAGCAGTTGCTTCTTTCTAATTACTGTTTCTGGTTTAAGAGAACGAAGGGAAAATCAGGTATTAACATGAATTGAAATTTTCAATCCTATTCTATTCAAGCCTTCTTACCGGGATGGCTGCAAATAGCTAACGCTAGCCAAAGCATCCTCAGCAGACACAGTTGATGTTTCACTGCTTACCGTATGTCGCAGATGTTCTTGCTGGCCAGCTGTTTGATTAGTGAGATCTGCCTGACCATCTCGCAGCTCACCATCACCACCGTGCCGCATGATGTGGCCTCCAGCGGTGGCTCCAGGGGCGCCCCGACGATCCTTGGATAGCGACAAGCGTTTCAAAATTTTTAAAATACTCTCCATTATTATTTATGGGTTTTGGTGTTCCTCTTAGTAACTTTCCTCTTCGTTCTCTGCCGGTCTGGCATGGGAAACCCTGTCAGTAGCAATGCTACGGCCAACATAGCCGTCAAATTCATGAGAGGAAAGCTCAAGCCCTACCGCGACGACAACGCGGGAACACCTTCGGCAGGGATCTTATATACTATTATTATTATTAAAACCCATCGATTCCTTATTATTCTAATTATATATATTTTGTAATTATTACTAAAATAAATA
>CAKNYM010054397.1:0-18381 GCA_932195095.1 Andricus curvator | reverse complement strand
AAATAAAACCAAATGGTCTGAGGACAATTTGTAGACCTTTCTGAAATGAACAATGTTGGTTCTTAACATTCTGTCGTATCTCGTATAGATTTGCTGGAAAATGGAATTAACATGCTTGTTATTTTCATTTATTCTTATTTATAAATGTACAGAAATGGCTGTTCACATTTTCTTACTCATGTCATATCATCAAGTAAATGCTATTAATTTGCGATATTAAAAGAGAATCTTTAAACAAGTAAAAATTGTTTGAACACTTAGCTGTAGGTTAAAAAATCCAAGAAGTAGGCGAAAGTAATGGAACTTATGAAAAATGAATTCAAAATGAATAAAAAATTTCAATCACGTTCCGATTATCTTATAAAAATTATAAAAAAAAAAATTATTCACTTTAAAAAAATGTTCACGCAATTCCTGAATTGTATATTGTTACTCGTTTTTTTTTGTTCAAAAATTTTCCTCTTTTTTCTACACCGGCAGTTATTTGATTACTTTTGAAAACTTTTTCAAAGAAACGAGAAACCTTCAAAAAGCCTAAAAAATTATATATAATGTAATGGGTCCTAGTATTCGTCCCACATTACGTTATCCAATAAAAAAAACAGTAAATCCGTTACAAAATATTTGGAACCCTTCAATAGTAAGAGAAAATCCTTTTGCAACACATTGAGAATATAATCTGGGGAATAATTTCAAAAAATATAAGTTTGTTTATCATTATTAATGTTGCTAAGTAGCAAACAGTTTGAAAATCTGATATGATGTTAGTACTAATTCAATTATCACTCAGTACGAACAATTTCACTTAAAAGAGAAGTCCCGGGCGCAATCAGCCGGCAATTCTTAACCGATTTCGGATTTTTTTTTTTCAGAAAAATTCAGCAATAAATTTCGAAGAGATTTATGTGGCCTGATTTTTGAATTTTTTGTTTGTTTAACCTTTTATGTTAATGCAAAGAGTGAAGAAAAAGTCGATTTTTTCTTTTTTTTTTTGTTTATCTTCGTTAAAAAATTTTATCAGCATTGCCATACTTTATGCACGAGGGTAGATAAAAGCAAAAAAAAATCATGGCATTGTTGAGTTAATTGTTATAAATAAATCAAGTGAAAAAATAGTCTACACTATGGATTCTTCGTTTGCAAAGTAAATTTTTGCATTCAAATTACTTGCTTTCATCGAAAAAATAATACCCGATCATAAAAATTTTACATCTGATATTTTTAAATAATATTATAAACAAATTATATAAAAAAATGCCTAGTGTGGACAATTAGAGTCAGAAAGAAATCGTGTTTTCTTTGAATTTTTCTCAAATTATATCGCCCGTGTTGTTCAATAATGGAAAATTATCTTTCAATATTTTTTAAATAATTTTATAAACAAATGCCTAGTGTGGACATTTGAAGGCAGAAAGAAATTGTTTCTTCTCTTAATTTTCCTCAAATTATATCGCCAGTGATATTTATTGATAGAACATTATCATCTGATATTTTCTATTGATTTTATAAACAAATTATATGAACAAATGCCCAGTGTGGACATTTAAAGGTAGAAAGAAGTCGTTCTTTCTCCTCATTTTTCTCAAATTATGTCGCCAGTGATGTTTAATGATGAAAAATCATCATCCAATATTTGTTATAGGTTTTATAAACGAATTATATCAACAAATGCCCAGTGTGGGCATTTAAAGGCCGGAAGAAATCGCTTTTTCTCTTAAATTTCCTAAAATTATGTCGCCAGTGATGTTTAATGGTGGAAAATTATCATCCGCTATTTCTTATTAATTTCTTAAACAAATTATATAAGCTAATGGCCAGTGTCGCCACAATGGACTCGAGTCATTCTAATAGTATTCTAGATCCTGAAGTTCTCGAGCTCCTTATTTCAAATTGAAGACTTAGGAAACAAAACTTGATCGCGATCAATCAATAGAATCTTAAGAAATTGTCAAAGGATTATGGTGCACAGCAAGTGTCTGCTTATTGTTATTGTACAAATTTCCATCTTTACCAATTCCTAAGAATACTACATTACGAAAATTGAAAGAAACAACAATTACATCACTGGCTACATACTTTGAGGCTAGTTGCAAAAAAACGAATGTTTTCTGCCTTTAAAAATCCACAATAGGTATTTGTTTATATAATTTACTCACAAAATTATTAAAAAATATTGGATGATGATTTTCCATCATGAAACCTCACTGGCCATATCATTTGAGGAAAATTAGGGAAAAAAAAAGAATTTTTTTCCACCTCTAAATGACCGAGTTATACATTTTATTATATAATTTGTTTATAAAATAAGTAAGGAATATCAAATGATTATTTCCTTTCATTTAACATCACTGGCGACATAATTCAAGAAAAATTAGAAGAAAAAACATTTTCTTCCTACCTTTAAATGTCCACACTGGATATTTCTTTATATAATATGTTTATAAAATCATTAAAAAATATCGAATGATAATTTTCCATTATTAAATATCATTGGCGATATAATTCGAAGAAAATTAAGAGAAAAAAAATTTCTTTCTGCCTTTAAATGTCCACACTATACATTTGTTTATAAAATTGATAACAAATATTGGGTGATAATTGTTCATCATTAGACATCACTGGCGACATAATTTGAGGAAAATAAGGAGAAGAAAAGATTTCTTTCTGCCCTTAAATGTCCACACTAGGCATTTGTTTATATAATTTGATTATAAAATGAATAAAAAATATTGGAGGTCAAATTTTTATGCATAAAGTCTGGCAATGCTGACCATGGAAAAAAATTTTAACGAAGATAATAAAAAAAACGAACAAATCGACTTTTTCTCCACTCTTTGCATTAACATAAAAGTTTAAACAAAATGAAATTAGAATATCAGGTTATGTTTGTAATTTATATAATATACATTATAAATATGTTTGTGATTTTTCGCTAGTTTACAAAAGTAACTAATTTGTTCAATTGCAATTTTAATATTATTGCCGGCCAAACAACTTTTTTTAAATTTGAGAATTTTCAGATCTCGACATTTCTAACACTTGCTAACCAAAAACGCAATCTTCGCAATTTTCGCTGAAATTTGGGGAGTCGAATTGCAAAAAATGTAACCATAATTTAAAAAACGATAATTTGCGTTATGTATTTAGTTTTGCAAATCATACAATAATTTCTTCTCAATGGAAAAAAGGCAGAAACAAAATTTTATTATATAAAATTATGCAAAATCTTAGGTATTTTCGCTTGGGGGTGATTAACAAAATGATAATTTGTTTATAATTAATAATGTTGCCGCATCAAGAACATTTTGCAAATTTAATACAGGATAGAGACCGAGCTTATAGTTACTCACTCAAGTTTGTTGCAATTCGGTCACAGAAAAAAGTAAGTAGCTCAAGTTACCATTGAAAATGTATCATTTGAACTCTGAATGCATTTTTTGTGGAATTGAGTGAATATTACAAATTTAAATAGCCGCGTCTACGATCTTTGTGGAACAAGTTAGAATTTGAAATAGTAAAATTGATGTAGTAAACAATGATAATTAAAATTATTATAGTTATATATTATAATTATAAATTAATATTATTCAAATAATAATAAGGCCAATAAAGAATAAATGTTTACCTCCGAAACCTGTGGAAAAATTAAATTAAATTAAAAGAATTTTTGAATCAATGACATAAAATCATTATTCTTATTATTTTGTAAAAGTATATTTCATTAATTAGATGAACATTAAAATCAAAATAAAAACTTAAATGGCTATTTAATGTGTTTCAATACTCTATGGCTGGTTTCTTGTAATTGCCTAAAACGTGTCAGGCCTTCAGAAGAATAGCTGGCTGGATGCTTAAATAAACGAGGCACATGGACGTCAGGTATAGATTTCGTCCCAAAGTCTTCTGAACGCCGGCAGTTGGCTTTATGCCTGAAAGCTCCAAATGTCCAGGTCATATATGTGACGTGGAAAGAAGAAACCAGCCTTAGGGCCGAAAATGAGTTTACGAGAAAAAGCGGATCAAAATGAAAGGAAGACAAATAGGTAGCAAAGGGGCTCGCGTAATCACACAGTTGAGCGGTCCGTATCTGTGTGTGGGCTCGAGATATATGGATGAGAACAACGGCTAATTACGGCCTACTACGGTCAAAAATGAACGATAGCAATGAATAATAATCATATTATGTGTTATGTTCATGTTTTATTACGAATTGTAAAACAAAATTGAAAAATGCCTGCAAAAACTATCAGGAAAAACTGTCTAATCGCGCGCATCGAGTGGTGATCAACCGAGCGAAACGCAATACACACGACGCGTGAGAGTGTTGGTGCATGAACGCGATGCGAATGAAATCACCTCCCAACTTTGAGCTCCAGAAAATTCAATTTTGATCGTGGAGCAATGGGGATGTTTTATTCCATATGAAAATCGGAAAATCGATTTTTCGGTCCTAAGGCTGGTTTCTTCGTTCCACGTCGCATACATGTTACGGCCAGAATGCCCGAGCGGGTGCGATCAATGTTGAAGTCGGAGTTTCAAACGAAACCTCCCGAAATCTTTTATGTAAAGTGCAACCTTCTGAAGATTTTGGAATGGTCTTGAACAATTATCTGCTTATATAGTTTTAAATTCACACTTACATCACTTATGATTTATTATTATATAAATACTAAGGCATATTTTATTCAACGAAAATGTATTTAATGAGTGTCAGAGTATTTTTCAACCAATTTATAAATAACTATTATCTGCTTAAACAATTTTTATTCGCCTTTAAACGTGAAGAATTATTATTTTTCAGGATAAATGATACAGTTAATGAATTTTAAGAATACCTTTCTTAAGAAAGGTTTCTTTAAGAAACCTTTCTTAAAATATTTTATAATTATTTAAACAATTATTATTTGCTAACAAAAATTTTTCGGCTTTTCACGATTTACAGGAGAAAAATTCTTCAAACAAAAGAAATTTTTAAGATTAATTTCCATACATCTTTAACAAGAAATATTATTCTTGAAACTCAGCAACTGTATCGTTTATCCCGAAGGTAATAACTTTTCACGATCTAGAGGCGCTAAAAATTGTTTAAACAAATAATAATTGTGTAAACAATTCAAAAGTGGTTAGAAAATACTTTGAAACGTGTCACTTATCGAATAAAAATAATTCATGTTGTAAAAGTTAAAGAAAAAAACGGTCTTTAGCATGAATTTTACATAAAACTGCTATTTCGTATTTTTTTGGGCATTTTCCGGGCACAATACAAGATGTTTGGGCGGAGGGTCTCAAAGTCATAACTTCTTGGTGAAAGTTATTCGAATAATTATCCGAATTCTTAAAATAATGATAAAAGAGTGCAATAAAAATTAAAAATGGAGTTTGCTGAAAAAAATTCCAAGTTGTAAACAAAATTTAATTATTTTTAATAATTATTCTTAAGTTAGGAAAATTGCTGAGAGAGTTGCAATCTTGTATTTATAAATAAGAGTCAAATTGCACGGCTAATTTAAATTTACACAAATATTGCATTTTCTCAATCAAAGAAAAAATTAGAATGACTAAGAATACAGATTTTTTTTACTTTGCAAAAATATTAAAAATATAAAATTAGTATGTAGTAGTAGTAGTATTTTATTACTCTCCCTTTTACGGGTTTGAGGGCTCCGTTCCCTTTACATCTTTTACAATTTCTCTTATCCTCTATGCCTTATGCTTATCTTAACCTATAGTCGCTTCGCCTTCTTATTATTTACAAGTTCTTAACTATTATCTTACTAGCTAATAACTATTATCTAACAAGTGCGCGAGACCTTCCAGGGCTTCCGTTTCCTCTTACCATTATTCTTCAAGCTTTTCAAAGACACGCAACACTAATTTTCCTTATCCATATTTCAATTTTGGTTTTCACCTTCCCCATGCATTCTCTCTTCCCTTTTCTCTTCTAAGCTCTTCATCCACTTTTCCCCTTGTCCACAACCGCTCAGTATCCACCTAACTTTATCTACAACGCTCTTTCCCCCTTCCTCTTCCCCTGTACATCTCTCCAACACGTGCTCCCAAGATTCCCTTTCATACCCACATACCCTACACATTTTCATTTCTTCACTCATCCAATATTTACACTCATTCATACCTTCTCCCATTCTGAAGCGTATCATTCTGGACCACCTGCTCTCCTTTTTCAATTTCCCTAAATATTCTGGGACCCCTTCCATCTTGATGAATCTATACCATTTATTATATTTTGACTCTATAATCTTTTCCCACCTCTGCTCTTCCTGCTTCTTACTCATTTCCCCCTCTACTACCTGCCACTCCCTCCCCTCGTCACACATTCTCCATTCTCTTCTCACTTTCCATCTCTCCTCCTCCCATCTTGAATGTCCCGTGTTTCCTCTCCTCTCTCTATCTAATATTTCCTGCAGGCATGCTTGTGCAACTTTGCTACCCTTACCACTCTTAAGTTTCTCTTCGAAATTCCATACCCTTTTCCTCTGCCTTATCACCAATTTCTCTCTTCCTGTTTCTTCTCTCAACATATAACCTGGGCAGTTCCAACTCACTCCCATAACCAATCTCAGAAATCTCTCTTGCATGTTTTCTACTTTTTTGTACTCCTTCCATCCCCAAATCTCCACTCCATAACACATCACAGACCATACCAGTGAGTCAAACAGCCATACTCTCATCTTCCAGTCCTCTTTGAATCTTCTTTTTCCAATCCCCCACACTTGACCCATCACCTTACTCGCACTTTCCATCCTTTTTTTCACTTGCAGATCGTTTCCACCTCCCGCTTCGAACCAGAATCCTAAATAACAAAATTCCTCTACCATTTCCACCATTTCCCCATTTATCTTCCATCCATACTTTACTTCATTCTTTCTCTTCCTGAAACATACTATCTTTGTCTTTGTCACATTAATTGTCAGGTCTTTCTCTCTCACGTACTCTTCGAATCCTTTCATTAGCAAGTTCATTCCACTTTCATTCTCTGCCAGAAGCACCACATCGTCCGCGTACGCTAACGAGTATATTCTCTTATTTCCTAGGACAATAACCCCTTTACCTTTCCTTCCCATTTTCTTTTCTAGGTCTGCTAACAAGATGCTGAACAACAACGGGCTTAGTGGGCACCCCTGCCTAAGACCCCTCCCTGTCCAAAATTCCTCTCCTTTCTGTTCCCCTATTCTCACCCTTGTCTTTGTCTCCGTAAAGACCTCTTTTATCCTCTCAATCAGATCTTCGTCCACCTCCCTTTCTTTCATTGCCTTCCACAAAACTTTTCTATTCACCGAGTCGAAAGCTGCCTTAAAATCTACAAAAAGTGCGACTAGTTTTCCTTTTTTCAGTCCCAGGTTCCTGTTAACTAAATAATTTAGTACCCCCTTTCTGAATCCTATTTGATTGTGTGGAATACTTTCTTTCTCCTCTACCTGTTCTTCTAATCTCTTCCTAAGCACCTCCGCGTAAATCTTATACGTTACTGGCATGAGAGTGATTCCTCTGTAATCTTCCACTTTTTGCCCCCCTCCTTTCTTTAATAAAGGAACTACCAAACCTGTTCTCCACTCCTTCGGCCATCCTTCGCCTCTCCATACTCTATTACATACTTCCCAAATCTCTTCTCTAACCCTTCTTCCGCCAAATTTCAACGCTTCATTTTCCATCCCATCCTCTCCTGTCGCCTTATTTCTTTTTAACTTCTCAATTGCTTGATTCACCTCCTCTCTGGTCAACTCATTCCCACCTTCTATTCCTCCCTCCTTGATCTTTCTACCATCCCCCCTCACCTTGCTATCCACCCCTCCTAGCAATTTCTTGAAATATGCCGTCCATTCATCCATACTTATCTCTTCATTGATTCCTTTCCATTCACTTCTTTCTCTATTGATCACCTCCCATTCTCTTCCTTCCTTTATTGCTTTTTCTACCTCCTCCATGTACCTTACCTTCTCCTCCTGTCGTTTGACATCCAGTAATTTCTCGTGTTCCCTTTTTCTTTTATTATACTCCTTTTTGTCTATCTCTCCTTTTCTCCAATTCTTTAATGATAGCTTTATGCGCTCTTTACTCTCTACACATTCCGCATCCCACCATCCTCTCTTCTCCCTTCTTTCTTCCTCACTTGGCCTAATTTCTTCCACTATCTTCTCTACCCTTCCCCTCATCTTACACAACATCTCATCCACACCTCCCCCATCTTCAATCAAACCATTCTCTTCTTCCATTCTTTCCGTATATTCTCTCAGCTTATCAACTCCCCATTTACCCATCTTTGCTTTTTTCCGTGTCGCTCCCTCCTTCTTCCTTCCCTCTCTTCTCCAATTCCCGCATTTCAACGTTGCAATGACCGGGAAGTGTTCTGACCCTATTTCGTTCCCTACTTCCATTCTTTTTAACAGCCTCCTTATCCTTTCCTCGGCCAGAATGTAGTCAATCACTGTTTCCCCTTTCCCTGCAAACGTAATCTCGCCTTCCTCATCCCCTTCCGAGTTCCCATTACAAATAAACCACCCTGTTTCTCCCAGGATTTCCAACATAGTCTTACCCTCCTGGTCCACCTGTTTGTGTTTCGATTTTCTCCTGAAAGTCTCACACTCTTCATCCCATATTTCCCCTCCCTGTTCCCCCGTCCACGCATTCAGATCACCTCCTATCAACACTAATTCGTCATCCTTTTTCGCCACCCATTTCCTAATCACACTCCAACCTTCTTCTTCTCCCCTTCTCCTATAAACGCAAACTATCCTCACTTTTCTTTTTCCTATCTTCACCATTCTCGTTATAACTCCATCAGTTTCCTCAAATCCCATTTCTATTCTCTTTTCTCCCACCAATTCCTTCCTCACTCCTGACACCATACCCCCTTTCTTTCTTCCCTTCACCTTATCTTTCTTTGCCCCTTGCATCTGCCAAATATATCCCTTGGGTAACTTCCTCTTCACTCTCGTCCACTCCTTCTCATCTACCCAGGTTTCACTCAACATCACTACATCCCATTTCTTCAACTCTTCCCAGAATCCTTCATCTTTATTCATTAGTCCTGATACGTTCCAAAACGCTACTCTCACTTCTTTCTTCCTTCCTTTCTCCCTTTTTTCGTCCTTATATCCTCTCCCTACTTTTGTGGAAACCCCGTCGCTCCGTTTTCTCCTACTTCTTTCCTTTCACACTCTACTGTTCCCATTACCTCCTCCCTTATATCCTTAGTCTCCACTTTTTGCCCTCGTCGCCATGGGCCTTCCCTACACACTTCACTCAATTTATCTTCCTCATCATCCCATATCCACACATTCCCATTTATCCACATTCTGTCTTTCCCTATCCATACCGTGTTCCCTTTCACTCTTTCACTCCATGCTTTCTGTTTCATCATCCACTTTCTTCTTCTTTCATTCCACGTCAAATCCTCCTCTATCCTTTCTTCCCTTCCCTTTAGAGCTTTCTTCTTTCTCAAGATATCAACTTTTTCTTCCTCATTTCTCACTTTCACTATAAACATGCGCGATTTACCTTCCATCTTCCTTCTGACTCCATTTACCTCTTCCACGTGCACTTTTGCCCCAATTTCACCCATCAACTTTTCCACTTCTTCTCTTCCTGATTCACTATCCACTTTCATTCCTCTAATCACTATATTGCTACTCCGTTTTGTCTTCTCTTCTACTTCCATTTTTCTTTCCAACTCTCTCAATCTTGATTTCATTCTCACATTTTCTAGGATAACGTTCTCATTCTTTTCTTTTATACTCTCTCCTTCTCTTACCCCTTCATTCCCTTTCTTTATATCCTCAGTCTTACACTCTAGCTTTCTCACTCTTTCTGCCAATTTCTCCATATCCGATTTTCTCTCTTTCTCACTTATCCTTTGATTTTTCTCAATATCCTCCAACTGCTTCCAAACTTTATCTTTTTCTTGCCGCCACACCAGATCCCATTCTTCCCACTTCTCTCTAACTTTCCTCATTTCTTCCCAAACCTCCTCCCCTCGCTTTTGCATGCCATTCAGACTTCGGTTCGTTTCCTCTCTAAAACCCTTAATTAGATTTTCCAGGCTCTCTAGATCGACTTTCCTTATTGCTTTATTCCTCTCCGTTGGAGACTTCTTTTTTATCTTTTTCCGCAACTTTTCATCTCCCTGCTCATACCCCTCTTCTTCTTCCCTTGATCTTTTACTGTCTTCCGTCTTCTCCCCCTCATCGCTTTTATCCGCAAACCCTCCCCCTGTCTCCATTTATCAAAAAGTTGTCTCGATCCTAAACTGCTAGCTCTGGATCTATTAAGGAGTTCCCGATTTGACGGCCTACCTCTAGTCTTCCTGTCAGCTAGTTCCCCTTCCTTCTCTCCCCACCTGAAGTACCCTGGCGTAGCATACTCGCCATCATCGCTATCCCCGGCATCACCCTTACCCCTCCCTGTTTTGCCGGTCACAGTGAGATCATCAGTACCGGGGTTGTTTTCAACCTGCTGCTGCCCTCTACCGGGGCCCACTGGACTCCTCGTGACAAACATGCTGGCCTGTTTTATCGATCTGCTGTCCCCTATCTTCTCTCTCACGTTTCCGTCCTCGACAACTAACCTCCAAATTATCACTTTTAACTTTCCTCCTAACCCTTTTAACCCTACAAAACAGCCTCCCCACACTTTCACACAACCCCTTCACTTCACTGACCTCCCTTACCACCTTTCGCCTCAATCACAACTGCAAACTCGTCGCTCAAACCAAAAAAGATAGCACAAAAAACCACGCGTACTTTACCATTCGGTACTGGAAACGGAAGCCTATAAAATTAGTATGTGTAATTAATTATTTTCTATTATAAAAATTGAAAATTAAATATTCAGGTTGTCTCCCCTACCTGGGAAACCTGGAGAACCTGCTTAATTTTTTTTTCAATTGCTATGTAAAATTGAATAATTAACGATTCTTCATTTGTAGAATTTATCTTTTTTGGAATGAAAATTTAATTACCTAATTGAAAGTTAAATTCATGTGTTAAAAATAAACATTTTGTCGTTGAATATTCATAATTTAAATCTAAAATTCATTTCTTTGGACGAAAAATGAGCTATCTGGCAAATATTCGGTTTTTCTCTGGCTGTAGATTAATTTTTTGTAACTGAAAATGTAATGTTCCAGATAAATATTTCATCAATTTAGTTAAAAATTCATCTCTTTTATTGGAAATTTTTTACCATTTTATGTTTTTAAAAAATGTTAACTCAAAATTTAACAATTCAATTTTTGGTTGAAAAATTATCTTGTTTAGTTGAAAATTCGTCTTTCTAGATAGAAATTCATCTTTTTGTTGAAAATTCACCTTTTTGGTTGAAAATAAAAGCAGTTGGTTGAAAGTTAACCTCTTTTGTTAAAAATTCATCTTTTTTATTAAAAGTTCTTCGGTTGGTTTGAAAATTAATCTATTCCAGTTGAAGATTATTCATTTTATTTGAAAATTTATCACTTCGGTTTAATATTTGTATCTTTTTATGGAAAATTAATTTTTTTACCTAAAAATTTAAAACTTCAATTTTTGGAAAATTTAGTTACTAGATTGAAGTTAAAATCTTTGTTGGAACTTAGGTTTTTTTAGTTAAAATATCATCATTTTCATTCCAAACTCATCTCTGTGGTTGCAAAATAAGTTATTTTGTTGAAAATTCTTTTTTTTCTGTGACTGAAAATAAATTTTTTTAAACTTAAAATGTAACTATTCTAATTGGATATTCCATGATTTTAGTTAAAAATTCATCTCTTTGGTTGCAAATTATTTCTTTCAACTAAAAATTAAACTATTCAATTTTTTGTTGAAAAATTATCTTTTTAATCGACAATTCGCCCTTTTGGTAGAAATGTATCTTCTTAGTTGTAAATTTATCTTTTTGGTTGAAAATTCATCTTTTTGATTGAAAATTAAAGTATTCCATTTAAATATTCATAATTTCAATTGAATAATCATCTTTTGATTTGATAATAAAACCAGTTGGTTGAAGGTTCATCATTTTATATGAAAATTCATCACTTCGGTTAAAGTTTTGGTTTGAAAATTATTTTTTTAAATAAAAATGAAACTGTTCCATTTTTTGCTTAAAACTGATCTTTTTCAGTTCAAAATTCAACCAATTGGTTGAATTTTTTTTTAGTTGAAAATTTAAATATTTGGTACTATGAAAAGTTATACATGGAAAAAATTGAGATAGGGTAAGGAGGGGCAGCGCCAACCAGTTAATAGTCAATGATCTTTTTAAGGTTAATAAGATGTGGAATTGATCCACTTTTTCATTTCGAGTCCTACATTATTGTAAATCATATTTCTATAAGTATTAATTACATTATTAAAACAATGATTTAATAAATTAATTATTTCTAACAAGCTGTATTTCGTCGGCTTTGCCCCACACCCGAGGGCAAAGCCGACCGCAGCTTTTTATGAAAATCAAAACATCTGAAGATGGCAAAACATGATGGTTCGCGTCTGTGGTATTCTATGTACTGGAAAAATTACCTTAAAACGTTTCCAGCAAGACGAATAAGTTATTTTTAATAAAAATAGTGATAGCTGTGATATAACCTCTTATGCGTTGACATTGCACTGGAGACGGACTACGCGCAAAAGTTTCTACCATACCAATACAAAACACCCGCTCTACCGACCGGATTTAAAATAATAATATTTAATAGTTTCTTGCATGTTGCCCAGAAGATAAGTGGCTGTTGTACATTACCAATCACTTATCCACAAAACTTATGATACGTTTATAACCTAAGCACGTGTAAACTATTATTTTCGTCGGGCTTGCCCCACTGGTGAGGCCTCAATTATTTACGATATTTAATATACTTTGGACCTGAATTACGTTCAATTATTACAATGGCATAATGTGATATTGTTTTATCTATCAAAATATCAAATTTTCATACTGTAAGTATTGCCATTAATGTTGAAAACTTTATGTTTCTGTCAGCGAATCTTCCATTCTTTCGTTGTCAAACCTGTTTTCTCCATAATTTTTCTTTTACATCGTCAATTTTCAAGATTTTAGTAAGTAACACTATCTCTATAATGAAATAGATTTATTTAATGCAATGTAATATTAAAATTGTTAAATAATAGCGATGTTATAAGCAAAGTCGCCTTTGCCCCACCGGTCGGCGCTGCCCCTCCTTACCCTACCTCTGACAGGGTTGCAAATCGACTTTCATCAATAGGGAAGTATTTTTATGTAACTGCAAAGTATCAAAAATTTTAGTTTCAATGTAAAATGTTTTCCCCTACTGACTGGCCTATTAAACAACAATGCCCGAAGATGGCTGGGCAATGTCAACAATGCCCAGCCATTCCCGGATACTGGCCGATTTTGGTCATTGGCCGTATCATGTATATAATTTTTGATACATGGATTTCCCGTAAGGTTGACTTGTTAAAAATATTACGGAACAGTATTGATTTAACCCAATTCCATATAACAGATCATAGCATTTCCAACTTATCCAATATACAGGATGATGTTTCAACCAAATATGAAATAGTTAAATTTTCAGTCAAAAACAAAATATTTAACGACAAAAAATAACTTTCAACGAAGTTGCTAAATTTTCAACTAAAAAGATGAATTTTTGACCAATAATATTAATGTTCTGCCAAAAAATACGAATTTTGATCAAAATATATCAATTTACGACAAAATCATTTTATTTCAAAGCAAAAAAGACAAATTACGTACAAAAAAGTTGAATTTTCAAACTAAAAATATGATTTTTGAACCAAAAATTTTAATTTTCTATCATATTGTTGAATTTTCAAACAAAAAAGATCAATTTTTTACAAAACGGCAGCATTTTTAACATAAAAGTTTATTCAAAAGCAAATAGTCGAATTTTCAACTATAATTATGAATCCTTCATGAAAAATTATATTTTTACATTCTCATTCTAATGAGAAGGTATTGGTTTTATGTAAAATTTGACATAGTCGGTTTTCATCAAATCTCCACGTTTTGAGACCTCCTGAGTCAGAAAAAACGATTTTTACCAAGGTGTCTGTCTGTCTGTAGCCACGATAACTTTCGAAAAAATGATCAGATTTGTTGAAGCTTTGGCACACTTTTTCAGGGCCTAAGAAGAAAGAACGGGTTCGTTAACCAGCTATTTTGGATAAAAATTCAAAAAGTGAGCACATTTTGAAAATTTTTGAGACCACTTTTTTTGAAGATTTGAAAATTCTATGTACGGTTATTAGTATTAGGCAAAATGACGAACAAAATATCCTAATGACTTTTCGTGATAAAAACAAAATTACTGGAGTTATAGCATTTTCAAAATTCCAAAAAACAAACGAAAATGAACATTTTAGGCCGAAAATCGCACGATATGAAAAAAAGTCAAGAGGAGAAAAACGTTGCTTTTTGAACACCCTATAATATGCTCATAACAGTTTTTTGAATTTTTCGAAAAATAAAAAATTCAAATTTTGATCGCACAAAAAAAATAATAAAAAATCTGCCCGCTTCGCGGGCACATTTTTATCGCGCGCTTCGCGCGCAGCTCGCGATTTTGACTTCGCCTAGGGCGCGCAACTGTTGGATCTCGCGCTTCGCGCTCGATTATGTATTCACCTCGCGCTACGCGCTCGGGCGTATCTACATCGCGCTTTACGCTCGGTTGCTCTAGATTTTTCAACTTCTTGTTCGACTTCGATGAAAAGAAAAAGTTTGTTTGCAAATATTATAAAATTATCAAAACCTCTACATATTAAGTGATTGTTAAATTTGTTTTCATTTTAGAATGAAAAGGAACTTTATTTACTCAAGGTTCTATCGACCTTAAGGAACACATTCTCATCCAGTCACTCGCGCTTCGCGCTAGATATTTGATTTGAAAATCATTTGAACCTTGCGTTCCACGCTCGGTTCTGTGCACTGTATGATAGAAACAAAAAAGTTTGAACGCACTTACGACGTGCGATTTGGTAAATACACTGAGCGTGCACTTTGTGCTTCGTGTTATATGTTCTTCATATACAAATTACTAAATTTGTATTTGATTTCAAATGAAAAATAATGATATAATTTAGGCGACAAATTTTATTCATTAAAATTTTATTTTAGCTTGTGCCGTTTTTCAAAAAAGTTAATTTTTTCATTTTGAATATATTCTTACAACAAAAATTGATCACAAGTTTGTAAATCTTTTTTGAATGCACAATTTTTTTTCATTTATCTGTTTTCGTACCTTGCATTGTTTTTTCAAAAATTTGATTTTTTTTACTGTCAATGTTATTTTCACGAATAAAACAAAGACTACGCATCCTATCGAAACATGATTTGCAACAAATTTGTACCTCTTCCTTGGATGAACAAATGTTGTTCTTGTCATTTTTTTCGTAGCTCGTGTTATTCGTCTAAAAATTTGATTTTTCTATTTTTAATGCTGTTTTTTACGAATAAAACAAAAACTACGTGTCATATCAAAAAGTGAATGATAAGAAATTTGTAGATCTTTTTTGGGTGCACAATTTTGGTGGAATGATCTTTTCTCGTATCTTGCATACTTTCACAGCAAAATGGAATTTTTGATTTTTCATTATTTTTGTGTGCGATCAAAATTTGAATTTTTTATTTCTCAAAAAATTCAAAAAGTTGTTATGAAAATATTATAGGGTGTTCAAAAAGCAACGTTTTTCTCCTCGTGACTTTTTTTCATATCGTGCGTTTTTCGGCTTAAAATGTACATTTTCGTTTGTTTTTTGGTATTTTTAAAATGCTATAACTGCAGTAATTTTTTTTTATCACGAAAAGTCATTAGAATATTTTGTTCTTCATTTTGCGTACTACTAATAACCATACATAGAATTTTTAAATCTTCAAAAAAAGTGGTCTCAACAATTTTCAAAATGTGCTCACTTTTTGAATTTTCATCCAAAATAGCTGGTTAACGAACTCGTTCTTTCTTTTTAGGTCATACAAAAGTGTGCCAAAGCTCAATCAAATCTGATCATTTTTTCGAAAGTTATCGTGGCTACAGACAGACAGACAGACTACAGACAGACAGACACCTTGGTAAAAACCGCTTTTTCTGACTCAGGGGGTCTCAAAACGTGGAGATTTGATGAAAACCGACTATGTCAAATTTTACATAAAACCAATACCTTCTCATTAGAATGAGAATGTAAAAATCAAAAATTCCATTTTGCTGTCAAACTATGCAAGATACGAGAAAAGATCATTCCACCAAAATTGTGCACCTAAAAAAGATCTACAAATTTCTAATGATTCATTTTTTGATATGACGCGTAGTTTTTGTTTTATTCGTAAAAAACAACATTGCAAATAGAAAAATCAAATTTGTAGACGAATAACACGAGCTACGAAAAAAATGACAAAAACAAAATTTGTTTATCCAAGGAGGAGGTACAAATTTGTTGTGAATCATGTTTCGATAGGATGCGTAGTTATTGTTTTATTCGTGAAAATAACATTGAAAGTAAAAAAAATCAAATTTTTGAAAAACAATGCAAGGTACGAAAACAGATAAATGAACAAAAATTGTGCATTAAAAAAAGGTTTACAAACTTGTAATCAATTTTTGTTGTAAGAATATATTCAAAATGAAAAAAATTAACTTTTTTGAAAAACGGCACAAGCTAAAATAAAATTTGAACTAATAAAATTTGTCGCCTAAATTATATAATTATTTTTCATTTGAAATCAAATACAAATTTAGTAATTTGTATATGAAAAACATATAACGCGAAGCACAAAGTGCGCGCTCAGTGTATTTACCAAATCGCACGCCGTAAGTGCGCTCAAACTTTTTTGTTTCTATCATACGATGCACAGAACCGAGCGTGGAGCGCAAGGTTCAAATGATTTTCAAATCAAATATCGAGCGCGAAGCCCGAGTGTCTGGATGAGAATGTGTTCCTTAAGGTCGCTAGAACCTTGAGTAAATATAGTTCCTTTTCAGTCTAAAATAAAAACAAATTTAAAAATCAGTTAATATGTAGAGGTTTTGATAATTTCATAAGATTTGCAAACAAACTTTTTCTTTTCACCGAAGTCGAACACGAAGTTCAGAAATCTAGAGGAGCCGAGCGTAAAGCGCGAGATAAATATATGATCGACCGCGAAGCGCGAGATCCAACAGTCGCGCTTTTGGGTTTCAAATTCAACTTTTCCGTAAAAAATTCCTCTTTTGGCTTCGGAAATTCTACAGTTTGATAAAAATTTATGTATTTTGTTGAAAATTCGTCTTTTTTGGGTAGAAAATTTTAATATTTTATTGAAAACTTAACTATGATGTTAAGGTCATCCAATCGAATGAAAACTTTTCTCCGTAAATTTTCGTTAAAGTTGCTATTTTTAAGAGAAAATCGTCCAGCCTTCTTATTTGTTAATAAAAAATCATCTAGGCCAACCAGTGTCATTATGATCTCTAAAACTGTTGCAAAACCTATACCTGCCACTAATAGCATTGTTTATTCTTCATTTACGGTCTCTTGCTCTATTATTGGTAACAATTGTTATGAATAAAAACTCTCACTGACCATAATTGATTTATCTTAAAAACTGAAAAATTAATCTTTGACACAAGATAAAACTTTTTACTCTTGTGATATTTTCTCGTACAATAATCAATTATTTATTTACAGACTTTGAAGCAATATATATTTTAGAAATGCATGCATCCTTGAATAATTGCAATTTTCTACAGAAAACTAGAAAAAAGTATAACCACAAAACCATCAACAAATTCTTGTTTTTCTTAACTTTGTGCAAACAATCAGAAGGAAATATTTAAAAAATGGAAAGAGGCTAGGTCATGTTTACAATTTCAGAATTGGGCTTTCTCATTGTTTCAATAGAGCGAAAAATGTTATTCCCTCACTTTTCTCATTTTCAAAAACTTGCTTTAATTACTATATACAGTCTTAAATAATTTTATATAATTTTTACTGAGCGAGTAGTTGTTTTTTCCTACTGAATTAGCAAATATCTGGAATAATCGAATTAGTAATTTTTTAATAATCTTTAGTGACCCACTTTTCGCTCATCAATTCTGTAAAATTTCAAAACATAATAAGTTTTAACAATTTTGATTCAGAGGGACAATACAGTATCTTTTGCGTAAGTAAAAAACTATGAAATAAAAGCATATGCTTCCAAGAAAGACGAGGACGATCCCATGAAAAAAGGTACCCCGCTGGTTTCTTACACTTGCTTTCCAGTATAAAAAACTGTCTTTAAATAGCGCAATTCGCACGAAGAGAAAAAGAAGCACATACTTCTTTCAAAATGAAAATGATAACAAATAGTTCATCCCCACGTGAAAAAATTCTACGGAAAGCGTTCTACGGAAATTCCATGTGGAAATTCCAT
>CAKNYM010054393.1:591373-619441 GCA_932195095.1 Andricus curvator | reverse complement strand
GGTGTGGTGAATCTAGCACTGGTAAAAAATAGGTACACGACAACCATGGCTTGGGGGGACCCACCCATTCGCGTTCATACACAATGGGTGGGTTCTGGCAAGCCAAGGTGCAGCATGTACCCACCTAGAAACTCTACCCGAACCAAAACTAAAAATCTTGTAAGGGAAAAATCCTGCTGCCCATTGGACACTGCAGCGATGACACTGCCCGCAAGGGATGTGTGGAATGATTCGCCTGCATAGGGCCAAAGGGGTATTGATGCCAGTAGGCGCGCTGCCTTGCAGGGGGACGTTAGGGTACGAGGATGAAACTGTAATGTGTCTGACGACAAGTTGACATGGTCCTTGTCAGAGTCGGAAAGCTCCCATACTTAGACCTAGGGAGGTATGGGGGTTATCACTCCTGGGACAGTGGACTCACCTACGATCGGAATAGGATCCTAACGTGCGGATTATCTTGAAACTACCATGGCTAACTTGCAAAAACAAAAAAACTACAGTTAAAGATCTAAGGGTGGGAACTCTAAACGCGCGTAGTCTAAAAACTGGCCGATTTAGCGAACTCATTAAGATAGCAATTGAATACAAAACTGACGTAATAGCACTTCAAGAAACCTGCTGGTCGGGCGATTTCGCGTCAATTTCTAGGGATAACTATACTTTGCACTGGGGAGGAGCTAAGGGGCAAAGACTGGGGACTGGTTTTCTTATTAATAAACGAATTTCGCAAGCACTTATCGACATGCAATTCATTAACGACCGGTTATCATACATTGTACTAAAGGGTAATTTCAGCAAACACGTATTAATCAATGTGCACTGCCCCACCGAGGACAAAGACGAAGACACTAAAGATCTTTTTTATGAAACAATCGAGCAGGTTTTTGACAAGTTCTCAACGTTTGACGCAAAAATAGTATTGGGGGATTTCAACGCGAAAATTGGAAAAGAACCAATGTATAGGCCTACAATAGGATCAGAAAGTTTGCATGACGTCAGTAATGATAATGGAACCAGAGTAATAAACTTTGCAGCTTCAAAGAACCTCGTTGTCAAAAGCACATATTTCAAGCATAAAAATATACATAAGGCCACCTGGACATCACCAGATGGTAACACTCACAATCAGATTGATCACGTTCTAATTGACAGAAGACGTCATACAAACATTCTCGATATAAGATCGTATAGGGGAGCGGATTTAAATTCAGACCATTTTCTCGTGATAGCAAAACTAAGATCTAGGCTAGCGTTAAGTAAGAAAACAAGCCGCACAGAGCCAACAGTTCGTTTCAATATAGATAAGTTCAAAACAGCAACAGAAACATTAAATTACCAAGTTGAGATTTCTAATAGTTTCGACGCTCTCCAAGAACAGAGAGACGATAACAATAATCACGAGGAGGACCCGGAAACCCTGTGGAGCAATACGAAAAAGGCGATAAAGGCAGCCGCGAAACTTACGATAGGTTTTAAGAAAGTAACCAAAAGCAAACCATGGTTTGACGAAGAGTGCAAACTCTGGTTTGAGAAACGTCGGAAGTCCAGACTAAGTAGTTTACAAAATAAGTGCGATCAAACACATAAGAAATATCTCGAGATTAGCAAAAGTACAAATAGGCTCTATAGATCCAAGAAAAGGGAGTGGGAAAAGAATAAAATACTAGCAATAGAAGCGCATAATAAACAAAATAACCCGCGTGAGATGTACAGGGGAATCAATTTTATAATGAAAGGCTTTCAAAGTAGAACGGAAGTAATGAGGGACGAAAATGGCAATCTAGTAGCCGATGCGACAGAGAGACTGAATTTATGGAAAGATTATTTCGATAAACTATTAAATGTATGCGAAGCCCCCGTTGAAGGTAATCTCGGCGAAATCCACACTGCTGATCTATTAATTAACGATCCTACTGATATAGAAATAGAAATGGCCATAAAGAAGTTGAAAAATAACAAAGCCGCTGGCATTGATAACCTACCGTCAGAACTGATAAAAAATGGAGGCCCTTGCCTCACAAGGCAAATTTGTAAATTGATACGCGCAGTTTGGAAAACAGAACGCATGCCGGAAGAATGGAATACCTCTATCATTATTCCCATCTTTAAAAAAGGCGATAAAACTAACTGTAACAACTATCGGGGAATTTCACTTGTGCCTTCGTGCTACAAGATCCTGTCTAATGTTATCCTAAGTAGACTAACTCCTTTTGCCGAGGAAATCATTGGGGATTACCAGTGTGGATTCCGCCGAACCGATCTACAAGCGATCAAATGTTTACAATTAGACAACTGTTAGAAAAGAAATGGGAATTTAAAGAAGCAGTACATCAGCTATTTATCGATTTTAAAAAAGCTTACGACTCTATTATACGCGCGCGAATGTACTGGATCCTAGAGTTCTTGGGTGTGCCAAGAAAATTGGTTAGACTTATCGAAATTTGCTTAAGCGGAAGTAAGGGTAGAATACGCGTAAACGGTAGTTTATCTGAAGAGTTTTCGATCCGCGATGGCCTGAAACAGGGCGATGCACTTTCGTGCGTCCTTTTTAACTTAGTTTTAGAATACGTGGTTAGGCAAGTGCAGGCGAATCCGACCGGTGCTACCCTCAATGGGGTAATACAAATTCTTGGATATGCGGATGATCTCGACGTACTAGGGGATGATAAAGAAACGGTAGCTAAAAATGCAGAAATCTTGATCGCAAAAGCCAAAGAGATTGGCTTGGAAGTTAGCGAATCGAAGACAAAATATATGACCGTCGTCAGGTCCGGACAAAGTAATCAAGACGGGGATCTAATGGCCGGAAATATGAAATTCGAAAGGGTTAACGAGTTTAAATACCTCGGGTCTATTATAACTAGCGAAAAAAAGATTAAAACGGAAATCAATGCGCGGCTACACGCTGGCAATGGGTGCTATTATGCAGCAAACACGCTACTAAAATCGCGATCGCTATCTAGAAACATCAAAGTAAGAATTTACAAAACGATAATAATGCCGGTCGTCATGTACGGGTGTGAAACGTGGGCGCTGACGAAAGGAGAAGAGAATAGGTTTAGAGTTTTCGAGAATAAAGTACTTAGAAAAATCTATGGTCCAAAAAGGGACGAAGAGACCGGCGAGTGAAGAAAACTGCATAATGATGAGCTGCACGCTCTCTACGGGTCAGCAAATATTAATAGAGTAATGAAAGCGCGTAAATTAAGATGGGCGGGGCATGTAGCAAGAATGGGCAATGAAAGAACAGTGGCGCAAGTTTTAAGAGGGAGACCGACTGGTAAGAGACCCCTAGGCAGACCGAGAAACAGATGGGGGAAAATGTAAGGGATGATCTAAAAGAACTAGGACATGATTACTTAAACTGGATGGAGAATGCACAAGATAGAGATGTGTGGCGGTCTCGGGTAGATGAGGCAATGAACTTTCGAGTTCGAACTGCTAATCTATAATAATAATAATATTACAAGTTGTAGGGAGAGTTTAAAATCCATTTAGGAATCTTTGAAAATAACGCGTCGAGATCAGTTTAATTTTCGAGTTTTCAACCGCTTTGAAGTATCTCTGAAGATCCCCCCCAACTCTATCATTACATGAGGCACGAATAGTCTAAATTTTTATCAAGAAATTTCAGCATTATTTGAAGTTTTTAGCTTCAAAAATTGTACTTCAGTCAAATTAATGTAAATTGGTATAAAAGAAAAACTTATCTTCAAAAATAGGTATCAGGATCTTCTATTTTCTGTTCGATTTCCAGTTTACGCTTGAGTTACGCGATTATAAATCTTTTATGCAGTTTTCTGTACATAGAAAACATGATATGAAGGGAAAATGATCAAACTTTTGAATTTTATATTTGATTTATTTCGCAGTTTAAATAACACGTCCGAATCCTTTAAAAACTGATGCGAGACTAATTTTTTGAAGGGACAGAAGATTGCCACCTGTTGGGAGTTCGTTTCGAATTTCGTCGTATTTCAAATTTAAGCGTTGGAAATATCGAGTGCTTTGAGAATTTTTCGGATATACTCTCGATAATGTAAAAATCTCTGAAATACAGTTAAATTAAAATTAAATTTCTGGAAACTCTGAGAATTTCCTAAAAATTTTCGAAATTACCGCGAAACCACTGACTTGCAAAATAAACAATAAAATTAAGAAGAAATCCGATTTTTATTGTTTTTCAACCCACTCAATTTTGTCAGATTAGCACCCGATTAGCTTGTCCAATCTAGTTCTAAACCATGCAATTTCGTTACATTTCTCATTAGCGCAATATTAGCGATTAGACGGTCTATGCTAGGCCCCATCAGAACCCCAAAATTATCTACACGGGTGATTGAAGCATACAAGTTCGGTCGACTGAATAAAAAATTTGTTCACTTAATCAAACTTTATTTATTTTTTAAACAACCAAACGATCTTGCTGAAGAAACAACTTTTTTACATTCTCATCATGATCAGAAGGTATTATTTTTATGTGAAAACTGACTATCGCGGATTTCTTTAAAACTCCACATTTTCAGACCCCTGAATCCGCACGATAATAATGTGCATTACATGAATGAAGTGCCGAAGATTCCTTTTTTCCCTATAAAATGCAAAAATTATTTATGCTTTATAGCTTGCTTTTGACGGTTTATTTTCTATTGTTTTCTCATTCTTCTGCCATCAATAATAGTACATTATATGCTGTATAAGCCGATTTCATAATCTGAAAAATAAATATTTAATTTTGGTTTCACTCACAGTTTATTTCTATTTAAATAAAAAAAAAAGTGAATATGAAAAACTATACAGACCTTTACAAACGTTTCTAGCGACATTATAATAATTGACATCCCAGATAAATGCATAGGCTTAGAAGCTCGCATCATTATTAAAAGAAGATCCTTTTTTGTTTTATTCGTCACCGAGGTCCAATTCATTTCGTAAATTGCTTCTACAATCGTCAAACTCTGTGTAATATTAGAAAAGTATGTTTTTAATTTCTTTTTAAAATCTGACCAAGTTTGTAAGATACTTTACCCTGCTGATAAAAATTTGTTGTAAAGCATTCACAAAATAAGTAATGGAAGGGTGATTTGTGGTTTGTAAAATATATAAACATTTTTTAGATTTCGTAAAACTCTATTATTGACTTTACTGATTTTTAAAAAAATATTCTCTTTCTATTTTTCTTTTACATGTTCTTTTTCAGTCTTGGCTTTGTAAACTGTGCCATATTTTTAATAAATAAGTGGCCATCCATAAACCTCATTACTAATTTGAGGAAGGAGGTGCAGGTCCTGCAACGCTACAGTTTCATGATAACCTAATAAGTTTCAAAATCTCTTCCACATTTCAAACTTCACACTCTTTCCCCTATCAACCCTTTTTTAAATTTTTTACAGAATTCTTCTTTTTCCCCCGTTTTTAAGAAAATCACCTTTTTCTCGTTTTTCCCTTGAATATACTGAATTATTAGAACCCAATAAGAAAGTCCAACTATTTTTGATTGAAAAGTTTACTACTTGTTTGAAAATGTTATTATTTTGGTTGAAAATGCAACTATTTGGTTGAAGAATCGTCTTTCTTGGCAAAAATTAAACTACATGGTTGAATGTTGAACACTTTTGTCGAAAATTCGTTTTTCTGTTAAAAATGCATCCTTTCAGTTGAAAATCAATATCTCTGGTGAAAATTGAACTATTTTGTTAAATTTTTTTTTTTTTTTTTGAGAATGAATTTTTCTAACTAAAAATTCAATTATTGATCTCTTCTAGTTTAAAATTCAACTACTTGGTTAAAAAATCAACTATTTGGTTAAAAATTCAACTATTTGTTTAAAAATTTAACTATTTGCCTGAAAATTCGTGTAGTTTGTTGAAAATACGCCTTTTTTGGTAGAAAATTAATCTTCCTATTTGGAAATTTATCATTTTTGTCTAAAAATGTAAGTGGTTCTAAAGAAATCTGTTTTGTTTGAGAATTCAAACTGGTTGAAACTTCGTCTTCTGGTAGAAAATTATTGTAATTATTATGGTAGAAAGATCATCTTTCTTGGTTGAAAAGAGTCTTTTATTGGAAATTCAATTTTTCGGGTTGAAAGTGGACGCCCCCTGAGTAGGTGGTTACCTTGTTTGTCACTTTTTCTCCATAATAACAGTATATGAATATTTGAACGGTGATAGTGCAAAAAACTTGTATCATTTCCAAGGAAAATTCACTGAATAAGCTGAATTTTGTTAACTGATATAAAATGATGCACATATTCATCGTAGATGAAAAAAATTGAGTAAAAATCACAACTCCATATAACTTGTTCAATTCGTTTTGAAGCCTGGAAAAAATTTATCCTAGATTAAACAGAGTTTCTTTCATTATTTAATTAATTTTTTAATTTAATAATTGAATAGGAGTTACTGTTTATATGGAAATTATAGTTCGAGAAAGTGGATAAAAATACGTGCAATATACTATACGGAATTATTCAGAAAATCTAGACCATTCAAGAAATTACGAAATTATTTTGAAAAATTGAGGAATATTGTACTTTAGAACATTCTATAAAATTTCAAAACATTTTATTAATTTCTGCATACTCTGGAAAGTTTAAAAACTTTTCAGAATTTACATGAAATTTCAGAAGTAGAAGAACGTTTTAGAACAGTCTATAATTTTCCAGAGCATTTCAGAATTTTAGATTAATTTAAGATATTTGCGAACACTCCGGAAAACTAAACATTTTTTTTAGAATATTCCAGAAAAGTATAAAACATTTCAAAACAGGACGTTTCAACATTTTTATTCCAGATTCTTAAAAAAGACAGCAATATGTGATACTATTCTTGAAACTTCTGGACCGAATCCATTTCAAATCAGGCTGCTTCTACACTCATTAATGTAGCAGAATCTCTCAGCGACGAAATATGTTGTTTATCAGAGGAAATTAGGGGACACATATTTTCCGGATTTGAGAAAAAAATCGTTCAAAAAGTTACGAGTATTTGAATTTAGACGACTATTTGAAAAAATATTTCTTTAAAATTCTATAGCTTTTGATAAAATTTAGATTTTCTAATATGTGTTTTTAATTGTTTGTCAAATTTGGCCTTATATGAGGAAGATATTCTGTGAGTTTTATGTGGGCTAAAAAGTTTGCACATTCAGAAAATATACAAAAAAATACTTTTTGCTCTATTTTGATAACTGTCATAGTTTACGAAACAAATTTGAAAATTTTACTTTCAGGAAAAATACTTCTCTCTGCAACAAAAATAGTTAAGCCCGCATAGAGCTGAATGATACCTTTCATATAATATATAAACTTGTCTGATTCGAAAGTAATGAAAGTCGACAATTTTGAAAGTTTAGAAAGAAATATTCAAAAAAGACGGGAATTTTTGGGAATTTCTGAGTGTTAAGCAATTTGAAATAAATCTCAGAATTTTAGTGCTTCTTTTTGAAATGAAATGAAATTTCAGGCATTGACGACTTTGGATCAGTAGTTCATTGAAACTTGAATTTAATTTAAAAATTGGAAATAAACTTCGGGAGTCCTAGAGTTTCTGAAAACAGTTTCTTTATTTTTGAAAATCCTTTAAAATCAGAGTGTAATTAGTTTCATTTGATGATCAATAAGTATTTTTTAATAATATTATTCTTTTCCCATAAGTCTCCCCTTTCTTGGACTGAACTCTAAATTTTTTTTATTGCCCTTGAAAAGGCCTGGAATTTTGAGATCCAAACTGTCGAGCAGTTGGAAGACCAAATTGAACAGACACTTGGAAAAAAATATAAGTGTGGGTTTTTTTTGTGAGAATCGACTTTTTATTTTATCAAGAAAATCGTCGCCACTTTGTCAATTTCAATCTTTTTTCAAATTTTCTGACGGACTGCGAAAGAGGATGGTAAAAATCACCAGAATTCGAAAATAAAATCGGAAAATCTCAATTATATCAATAACTATAAAATTTTCAAGAAAGAATTTGTATTGTTTTTTATAATAGATGTCTTCATACAAATACTCGTAACTTTGTGGAACATTTGTTTTTCTTAAGCCGAAAAATATGTGCCGCCTAATTTTCTTAAAAAAGAAAAATATTTTGTCGCTCACAGATTCTGCTACATGAAGTGGAGAACTTGCTAAGTTGAAATGGATTTGGTCTTTAAAACATTCCAAAACATTCCGGAACATTCTAAAAAATTAAAAAATATTCTAGAAAAATCTGAAACATATTAAAAGATTCCAAAACATTTTCGAAAAGTCCAGAACATTCTGGAATATTCATGTCAATATAATTGAATTCAAAGAAGACAACATTATTTTTACTACACTGATGAGTGTTTTTCAGTATGAAAAAAATTCTTTAAAATATGCCTTGAGCTTTGAGATATGTGAAAGAAAGAATAATTGATAAAAATAAGCCTTACGAGTACGCGTTGAGATGATGAATGACGCAATCTTTGATTAGCCTTGACTCATATTGATACACAACAGATTCAGAACAGTTTTCTGTCCACAATTTTGGAAGCGACTGCAGACGGTAAGCGATGATTTCTACTTGAGCACAAATCTGCAGCATCATCATCAATGCTAAACATTCAACTCCAGCTGATACATTGGCTATAATCACCAAAAATAATCCTTCGTATAAATATGTAAACAAAAATAAAGATTCGGAATGGAGACTGAAAGGCGTCCATGTCTTCAAAGGAAGCGCCCTGTTGTCTTTTTGTGCCAATGGTGCGAAAATCCTCACTGCCACAGAAGTATTCGCAAGAACTAGGAAGACAATCGTATTGAACCTGTAAAAATAGTTCAAAATCAGTGCTTATATTAGTAGAATTTGTGCATTAAAAAAAAGAAAATAACCCCTATTTAATTTGAAAGAGTACATGTATTTGACTGAGTATAAAATTTTCTATAAAACTTTATTACTCAATTTTTTCAAAGTTTTTTGCGATAATCTTGATTACTATTTGAGCTATCGCAAAAGTAATGTAGTCATTGGTTTTCTATCTAAAAAAGTGGTGTGACGAAATGCCTTGGGAATCTCGTACTTATTGTTGCTAAATACCTCATTGGCTTTTGAAGAAATTTAAATTTTTTGATTTATTACATTTTGAAATTTGAGAATGAAATCCGCTGCTAACTTTCAAGTTCCTTACAACTTTTAATTTAATTTGTGATCTTTCTGGTGGTAAAATATTTAATTGTTTTAGTAAATACAGATCTGAAATGATCTACTTTAATAAGAGAATAAAACTTAATTTTATTAAATAAAAAGAAATTTGTTTCCGTTAATGCTTCAATATACATTATTTATTTGTATAAGAATCCTAAAATATATCCTGTGGGCTTTATTATTTATTATAATTATAGGCTGAAATCTGTTAATTAAACGCGACTGAGAAATTGCTCTGATAAATCTGCGCGGAATTCTTATAGTCAAATATTTCTGAGGCCCATCCTGCAAAGTGAAGTGTGGATAAAGTATGAAAGCTGAGGACGACTGGGCTCTCTGAAGATCTATCTGGTGAAGCTTTTCATCATACTCTCTTACCCAAGCCATTTTATGGTCTCGTAAGAATGAGAGTGAAAGAGATTCCTTATTTCCACAAGAATATTCTTAACTTGGTGCGCCCCATTATATTTTTGTTCATTAACGTCGGCTGCTTCCAATTGGTTCAGATCTCTTAATCTTAAATAACATTTTTTTCTGGTATCAATCATCAGGCATCTTCAGGAGCTTCTCGATCCAATTAAGAATTAAACTGAAAACTCGAACCCCTACCTAAAAGTCACCAACTTCTATTGTAATTGAATATCATCCATTACTTTTTGGTGCAAGAAGATACTCTTAAAAAAAGTTGTTTGCATTCTTTCAATTGTCTTAAAATATCATACTCTTCATATGTGCGCACCTAATATTAAAGATTAAAACGCTAGTTTCGTAACTTTAACTCTTAACAATTTCCACTTTGTAGTTACAGTAAATAAAAGTTGAATGTGTTTTATTATGTAGGTACTACATGGCCTCCCTTCCTGGAGATTACAATTTTTGTTTTGTGTCTATTGACGTGCAATACATGTATTCTGAAATATTCATATAATCCTTCAAGAATCTTTCTCATTCCCACAAGGGAGTCAGCAAGGAGAACCAAACAGTCTGCGTAAGCGAGATATACCTCTCCTACATTCAGGAAATAAAAATTTCTCTAAATCAGCGATTAAGAAGATGAACATCCTATGACTTACGACTTCACCCTGCATAACTCCCTTCGTAATGTCCATAAGAAGTCGATTTCCTTCTGTTCACGAATGAGATCATTCGAGAAGGACACCTTCAAAGACCGCAGATATTTTTTATTTTGTGAAATCTTGTCTTTGTGTCTCGAATCGCTCTCTTACTTGGAATGAACAAGTTGCGGATATTCCAAGGAAAACCTTTAGAGTCCTCCAACAGCTTGACAGGAATAAAAAATCACTTCCTACTTTAACGCGTATCCTCCTAGTTAAAAGCCTCATCCTTCCTTTCTTTGCACACTAAAACTTGGGGTATCAAATTATTGCAGCTATTTTGATTTAGAAATTCAACTCAATATGATTCGCTTTAGAGGATCAACGAAAATTGGAGAACAGCTTTAAAGCGTATTAGCATCAGTATACAAAACAGAATGACAGTTGATGATTTTCGAAAGTTAAGTAAATGATTTTTTTTCAAAATTTGATTACAAATTTAATTTTAAACGATCATCAACAATTGATCATCATTCAGGTAAGAGATTTAAATAATTTTATAATGTGTTGAGTAGTTGAAATTTTATGACAGATAATTGATCTCGAAATTTGAATCAAGTTGATCATGAATATAGGTATCAAAACGTTGCATCCTTTTGATCCATTTGCCGAATCAACTTGATACCTGGTAGTTTTGTGTGTGACTACGGTTGTGTGGTATATGACGATATTACTGATGAGCTGAATGCTAAGCTTGAGCATACGCTTAATGCTTGCATTCGGTTCATCTATAACATCCCCAAAATTGAACATATTACTCAGAATATAGAAAGAGCAGGACTTCTTAACGTCGCCAAAAGAAGACAATTTGTTATGGGTAATTTACTTTATAGCCTATTTAGTAATGAAGCTCCGCACTATCTTCCTAATCTCTTCCATTTTATTGACCAAGATCAACCAACACATTCCAAACTCCGTGAAAGGAAAACAGTACTAAAAATTCAGCCACACCGCACGTGTAAAATGCAAAGGTCTTTTGTTATTCGTGGTGCTCGCCTTTGGAACAAACTACCTATAAGCATTAGAAATGCACCTTTAAAATTTGTCTTTAGAAAAATCCTTTTAGGTTACTTATTTAACACATCGAATCCTACTCTCGAAATCACACATTGGTAACACTTAAATCCTTAATTAAATATATATATATATATATATATATATATATATATATAAGTGTGTATATGACTGCGTATTTACTATTAAGTATGTATATTTGCGTATGTATATTTTTAGTATCCTTTTGCTGATAGCTCACATCTAATTATGTGTATTATAGTTTATTTCTTTACTCTTGTTAAATACCTATTTTTGATTTCAATCGTCAAATCGATCGCCGTCACATTTCAATTGTAATATGTATCACCTGTTCCTTATAGGGCTATTTAGCCCCAGGAACTTTTAATAAATAAATACAAATGCAAATACAAATACTTCAAAAAGCCAGCGATTCTTTCTGCTCAATAATAAACATTTTTCTAGAGTTTAAGAGACTGTCAAATAATTTTTAAAAAAAGGCATTGAATCAAACAGTTTATAAATTATGTTGAAAAGTCTATCAGGTTTTATTCGATGATGAAAGAGTTTTTATATTTGAGAACACGGGCATACCTATATAATTCCGACGACAAGCACTGAGAAACAGTACATGCGCAGTGAATGTTTTTTTTAACACCGCGCACGTTTCGCGTTTTGTCGGTTGTGCGTCTGGTGCATTGTTTACCCAGTACTGCTGCTTGCGATTTTATTTTCTTGAAGGGTATTTGCTATGTCGGGAATTTTTTTGATCGGGAAATGACAGCCGATTCATTTTCTGATCAAGATTATTTTTTAACTCTTTTTTTTAGCAGAAACAGTTATTCAATCACATTAATTTAAACTTGATAAATTATTGCATGATACAAAATTCAACGAGATCATTTTGAAAGTCTTTAACATGGCTTTAATTCCAATTAAAATTTAAGAGCATCCAATTTTAAATATTTTTCATTTTTAAAGATTAATTTGTCGAATCGGGACAGACTTTGAAGTGCATTTTGAAATCCTTCACTCTGAAATATTGAAATTAATCAAATTAAATTCAAAATGAGTCAAAATTTGAATTCCACTTTAACGTCCAAAATTCAAATATAATCATTGGAATCTAGGTCTTTTTTATTTACAAGAATTTCCTAGGTAAAATATTAAACCCTCTCCTTTATTATTATCTTTTTCAATTTAATACAAGTGATATCTGTAAATCCTAAATGTTAAGAAAATGTCGTTGATATTATTTAACATTCTTTCATTTTGAATTTCTGGTTTTTAATTTGTAATATCTAAACGAAGTCGAGATATTTTTAGAAACAATTCATTAATCGTAGACAATTTCTGGGCCTATAAATGGTCAACATTTTAGTAATCATCTATATACTTATACAATTATTTTTTATAATTTAAAAATGTTATGCCTATTCAAAGCAAGATATTTAAGTAAAAGATTTTAAAACAACATTTTAATAAATTTTATTCAGAATTTATTTCATGTTGTAGAACAATAATTGAAAAATTGAAACTGACACAGTTTTTAAATGAAAAATAAAAAATGCTAAGAGAAAGTATGCAAGTATTTTTCATCCGACCACCATGAGACTTAATCATTTTCAACCTGAAGGTTTTTGCTCTCGACTTTTCTTTACAGAATTCTTTTTTCTTCCCATTTCGAAGTATTTTATATTCAAAATAAAAATACAGTATCAAGCATTTTTTGAAATAGGTAATATTCAAATTTAAGAACAATTTTTTTCTACATATTTTAAATTATTTTTTAGAAATTGTTATTCTAAATTAAAAACTGAGTTAAAAAGAATTATAAAAAAGAATTAGATCATTCGAAAACTGTTTTATGTTTCTTTTGGTTAAATGCAGTTATTTTTTACTTTTAATTGAAACATTTTGTTTCCTAAATATTAATCATTATCTTTTTGTGTACAATTAATCTTTTTAGGTTAAAAATTTTAGTTGAAAGTGGAACTACTTTCTGGAAAGTTCATTTTTTTGGTTAGAGATTCATAACTTTAGTTGAAAAATCGTTTTTTTGTTGTAAAAAATTAATTAATTCAACTGAAAATCTAAATATTATGTTGAAAATTCAAATTATTTGTTGAAAATTAACGTTTTCGTTGAAAATTCATATTCTCTGGTAATTTGGAATAATTTTACCATTATAACATTGGCTATCTGTTTAAGAAATGTTATCTTAAAAAATCGAAATAAAAAAAAAGTTATGTACCTAATATCTATTAAAAATGTTTAGCAAATTTTGACACAACAATAACAATAACAATAGTAATTATATCGTCTTTATCACTTTTTAACATCAGTTATCTAGTATATGATAACTGTCTTTTTTTCATCCTTGACTTTTACCAGGATTGTGTGCTTCAGAATGTGCCTCAACAAAAATGCTAGTTTTTTATCACAAGAAGAAATTTTTATATTCCTCAAAACGCGTTCTCTGTATCTGAAGATAACTAGAACGGGTTCGGGACGTTTTAGTTTTGCCCCACTTAGGTGGGTGCATTTGAGAATGCCGTGCGGTTTAAATTCTACCAGAAATTGGTGTTAATCATTGTGAATCACAGTAATGTTCAATGGTGTAGGTTCTGAAGAGTTTTTTTATGGGAATAATAAAAAAGTCCTTCTTTAAAATTATCTAAAAATTCCAACCAAATTCATTTTTTATTTCATAAATAATGGCACCTTTGACAAGCCAGCGTTCAAAAAACACATAAACAAGTGTGCTTTAAACAAAATCTGATTGAAGTATACTTCTCACTCATATTGTACTTTGTGTAGTTGTACGCTACAAATTTTTTGGTTCATAATAATATAATTTATAATGACAAAAACTGTTGTTTTGATTGCTCTTATGTTTCCTAGAAAATAAAGATCTAGAATAGTTTTTCAGGTACAGGCTAATTTTATAGTCTGATTATATTTCCATGAACAACAGCATTGCTTTCTTACAACAATTTTTAATTGACTTCCATTAAAACCAATTGCAACAATTAGTGAACTGATAAAAAGAATTTCGAAAGTGATCAATCTAATCTCTGAGTAATAAAGGGGCATTATTTATCAACTGCCCCAACTTTAAAAGTCATGTTCTTCGATTTTCTTTAAATTCTGGGAATATGTTCACCTACCAACAGTACTTAATCGACAGATTTATAGACCACAAAAACCACCCCTCCCTAAGTGATGGGGGGTGGCATTCTAAACCCCAACGCCTGCACGGGTATATTCAAAAGCTTGTAACTTCCTTTTTATTTCAGCCATTTACATTTTTTATGAGGGTTTGCGAAAGGACATTTTTTACTCTTTTATTCTATTTTATTAACGAAAAAAACGAAAAAAAATGTAAGCATTTTTTTAACAATTTAATCGTTCATTTAACTTTTTTAACAATTTAGGGTATTTTTATTATTTTATAAATTATCTTAAAAGAAAGCTTGACCCTTTGACCTCAAAAAAGGTCTTTAGCAAAAAAATGGTCCAGTGATTAGTTTCCGAGATATAGGCCCCGATGTGAAGGCAGTCCTAATGCTCGTGCTCAGACGCAATACTTTTGTAGTCCACATACTAGTTTTCAAGTCTACCATTCTTTCAACGCATTCAGGTTCATTCCGAATGATATTAAATCAGCTAATAAACAATTTGAGAATGCTTGTCGGCGGCTCAGAGGAAGTTTATATTATTTGTTATAGGCAAATAAACAATGCAAACTACTCTTTTCAGAAGTGATGTTGATTTTGCTCAGTATGAATGATTCCTTACTATTATAGTTCGTCAGTTTACAATAATTATTGATTGTTTATATACAGTCGTTCAGAAATTTCATTTTATGAACGAATTTTTTTTCTGAATATGTGCCTACAAACTTTTAGAACGTTTAGACTCGGCCTTGAGTTTGTAAATTTAGGTGAATTTCGATTACTAACTTGTTTTCCAATTTTTCAACTTATTCTGAAACCAAAGCTCTGAAGAAATAATTTTTATTCTTTTTTCGTTGTTCTGGCTATTAGTTATTGCTGATTTACATCAAGGTGACAATTTCACAATGTCTTAATGATATATTTATCATGAATCTGGTACCATAGCCATACCATAGTCGGTTAGTCAAAGGTTAAAATTTCCCCAATTTAATAAATAATAATAAATAGAACAACTTTTAAATTTGCCAGCCTTGTAGAAAAGAATTTAAGAAATTGAGCTCACAAGTGCCTCCAAATGAATCCAGCATGGAAGAAGAATCTGTTGAAGTGGAAGAAGTTGTTTATGGCGGTGAGGTTAATGACAATAGTAGAGAAAAAGAAATCAGCAATGATCCAGATTTTGTATAGGTTTCGATAGAATATAGTGGTTGTAAAGATCAAAATCACACAGCAGGTTTAGAACCTCTTCTACAAATTATAGAAAAATTTAAGGTAAGTACTGATGGTGACGAAAAAATAACATTACACACACTTCCTCCTAAATCTTGGAGTCGTAGAAAGATAATGGAAGAATTTGGTGCAACGGGACGTCAAGCCCGGGAAGCTGACAAATTATTTCAAAAACACGGGATACTGGCTTTTCCTGGACTCAAGCTAGGAAGAAAACTGCCACCAGAAATTGAAGGTAGTAGTGATTAGTTTTTATGAAGATGACGAGAACAGTCGATTAATGCCGGGGAAGAAGGATTTTGTATCCATAAAAAAGGAAGACGGAACTCGCTAACATGTGCAAAAACGACTCATCTTGGGCAACCTGTCAGAGTTCTACGACCGCTTTAAAATAGAGAATGAGGAAAGAAAAATTGGGTTTTCGAAATTTACACGACTTAGGCGTCGAAATTGCGTTTTAGCCGGAGGAAGTGGTACCCACACTGTTTGTGTGTGTGTTTATCACGTAATTGTGCATCTCATGTTAGATGCAATTGATATCAAGCATGTAACTGAAGACTCATATATAAATCTAATTGATTATCATGACTGTTTAGAGTTAATGATGTGCACTAATCCAACTCCTGCATGTCATTTCAGCGAATGCGAAAATTGTCCTGGCATTAATATCCTGAAGGAACACCTGACTGAACTTCTGGATGAAAACTGCGTCATTTGAGTTAAAATATCAAATTTGGCAACAAACGGATAGCAGCAATCTCGTCACTGAAGTAGCTGAGACCGATATCTTCATAGAACGACTCTGCGAAAAACTGGTGAACTTGCAATCTTATCAGTTTTGCGCCAAGAATCAAGAATCAATCAAGAATCTCAAAGACACTCTATTGGTTGGAGTTTTCTTAATCATGTTTCATTTCGCGGAAAATTATGCTTACGTTTTTCAAAATGGTATCCAGTCTTCTCTCTGGATTAATAATCAGGCATCCATTTGCACATTTGAAAAAGCACTGTTTATATGTTAACAACGGTTAAGTTGTGCATTTATTCATGGAATATCCACGAATAATCAATAATTATTGTAATCTGACGAACTATGATAGTAAGGAATCATTCATACTGAGAAAAATCAACATAACTTCTGAAAATGGTAGTTTGAATTTCGAATTTGTTTATAACAAATAACAAATGATATAAACTTCCTCTGACCCGCCGAGAAGCATTCTTAAATTGTTTATCAGCTGATTTAATGTCATTCTGAATGAACCTGAATGCGTTGAAAGAATGGTAGACTTGCAAACTAGTCTGTGGACTACTAAAGGATTGCGTCTGAGCACGAGCATTAGGACTGCCTTCACATCGGGGCCTATATCTCGGAAACTATTCACTGGACCATTTTTTTGCTAAGGACCTTTTTTGAAGCCAAAAGGTCAAGCTTTCTTTTAAGGCTATTTAAAAAATAATAAAAATACCTTAATTGCTAAAAAAGATAAATAAACAGATAAATTGTTTAAAAAATGCTTGAAATTTTTTTCGTTTTTTTCGTTAGTAAAATGGAATAAAAGAGTAAATAATATCCTTTAGAAAACCTTCATAAAAAATGTAAATCGCTGAAATAGAAAGGAAGTTACAAGCTTTTGAATATACCCGTGCAGACGTTGGGGTTGAAAATGACACCCCCTATCACTTGGAGAGGGGTGGTTTTTGTGGTCTATAAATTTGTCGATTAAGTACTATTAGGTAGGTGAACATATTCCCAGAATTAAAGAAAATCGAAGAACATGACTTTTAAAGTTGGGGCAGTTGAGAAATAATGCCCCTAAAGTTTATTCTAAAAATTGTGGTAAAGAAAAAATATTGTTTTTAATGAAAATATAATCAGATAATAAAATGTATCCCTATACTTTTGGTGTACTTGTGTTTGTCCGGTGTAAATGGTCATGTGACGTCACTTTTCGTCTAGAGGATTTCGAGGGCTACAGCAGGGCCTGAACAGAGGACTTTGGAGTACCAAAAGAGGGCTTAATCTAATACAAATTAAGACCTTCACAGGTCCTATTAAGTCCTACAATTTAGAGGTCTAAAAGAGGACTAAAATTTCGACTCGGGAGGCTATCCGAAGTTATAGTTAAGTAGGGTTGTGACGGATCAAGTGGTCAATCTAATTATAACCAGAAATTTAAAAAAGGCCTAATCGAATTACAGTAACTTATTTTCGAAATCACTTTTGCCACTGCAGATGTATACTACAAAATATTGCAAAAATAAAGAAAATTATGATTTGGAAAAATCCTCGTCTAGCGCGTATGGCAGATTTTGTGCGCCAATCCAAATTCAGTTTAAGAAAGAGAAAACTCTCGTATCACAAAAAACAAACTTACTTTTGAAACCAGATTATGCATTTACAAACCTCAAGAATGAAGAATATATCAAGGGATTTCCAAGAATGTTTTGAGATTGTATGGCCTATGCAGGGATTTTAAGGGATTTCACAAGATTTTTATGAATTTGAACTCATTTTAGAAGACTTGAAGAGATTTAGAGAGAGCTTAACGGATTAGTTAAAGTTTTCAATGGGCTTAGAAATATTTACCGGGATATTATAAAACTTCTAAACAAGTTGTTTCAAAATATTTCAAGGGGTTTTAAGAGATTTCTAGAGACTCTGAAGTCTTTAAAAAGTTTGAAGGATGTTCAAAGTATTTGAAAGATATTTCAAGGGATTTTACAAGATTTCAAGTTATTTCTAAAGATTTTGAGGAGTTCCTCAGGATTTTAAATAATTGTAAGGAATTTCAGGATATTTCTTGGGATTAAAAACGATTTTCATCGGACTCTACGGATTTTAAGTAATTCCAACAGTTTTGAAAATTATGATGCATTTTAAATGATTAAAAAAAATACACAACTTTTCACGGGATATAAACATTTTTAAATTGATTATGACAGATTTATAAATTTTGTAAAGTTTTTGAAAGTATTTGGAATTATTTCAAAGGGTTTTATAGGGCTTTAGAGAAATTTATAGAATTTTATGAGATTTCAGAAGATTTCGGGGCATTTTAAGAAATGTTGAAAGGCTTAAAATGCTTTAAAAGATTTCAAGAGTGGTCAAACCCTCATTTGATACTGAGGCATAAGTATTTTAAGATTAAAAAATATTTATTTGTATGTTTTGTATAGGGCCTAATTAATGAAAGATATGTATTTTTTATCAATACCTTCCAGTATCGGAATACTTTCGCAGTATTTCTGTCTCTTGGCTATCTCGAGGTTGACAAAGTGGTTCTGCAAGCACCTTTTCTGTTTCAATGACAGCTCCACGTCTTATTAAAATGCAGACCATTTTGAACATCATAAAGCTAGAAGCCGAAAAGTATAAGATACTTTCTAGGGAATTGTCAACGTCTTCAGCGACGCGCAGAAGATACATTAAAAGAGAAAAAAGGAAAGTGGAATAGAAAATTAAAATGTAAGCAGAATAGAAACTGTATATTATTTTCCATCGAGAATCCCATGATGAAGGCCTCCACATGCCAAATACCACCAACAGGGCAAATGAAATTTCTCCTGTGTACATGCTTCAAATTTTTCGTCAATCTTTCCCCTATATAACTGATTAAAGAAAACGAATAAGCAGCATCAACTAAAAGTTAAAGCAGTAATCTAAAAATATATACCTGTTGGAAGAAAAGATTGAAATGTTTCTCTGATAGTAGCTCAAACCTGTATTCCTTTTCTCTTTTATTTCCGTAGGCCTATCTATAAGATGCCTTTTTGTTTCATTATTATGATTTCTTTAACCTTTATCTATGAGAATTATACAAACGTTTTTCAGGAACAATCAAGACTTAATGAAAAGTCAAAAGTAGGTATGATAATTCACTAATTTTAAAGTGATTTCGAAATTAAATATATTTTATGGTTGCCCGTGTGAATAGAATACCATCTACATTCGGTTGATAATTTTTCAAGACTGCAAGACACATTTTGCTTGGAATTCTGTTTTTTTTTCTTTCTCTCTTGTCATTCTCATTAATAATTCTCGCATTCTTTCTTAAAATAATTCGCAACATTTTTCTATCGTCATATTCTCTACATGAATAATTCTATACCTCTTTCGCAAGGGGAATACGCAATGCACCCTATAATTATGAATCGATTTTTTGCATAATAAAATATATCATATCGTAAGACATTACAGAAATAACTTTATATTTGTACCATGGAAAAATTGCATAATTATAGAGCATTGAAAAGCGTGGAAATATTTGTCCCAATATTCTCTCTTCACAATATTATTTTTCTTGGGAAAATAGCCAGATGACACTGTCTTGCGCAGAATAAGATCGTAGCTGCTTTGTATCTATACCGATTAAACATAGGAAGTTCACGATAAGTCCCGAATAGGATTCGCAAAATTGTTCTTCCAAACGTCATTTTGTCAAAACTTATAAAACTTCTCAAAGAGCAATATTTTGTGAGTTTTTTGGGTTGTCATCAGGGCCCTCTTAAGACGTATGTGAAATTTTGTTATATTCTTGGATGTTTTGCGCACTTCTCATAAAAACGACTTTTTATTTCAACTGAATAAGAAAAAGGAAATAGTGTTCATTTGATCGTCCTTTCAGATGCATGATAAAATGGATTTTTCAATTCTTTCTATACTTGAGAAAATGTTCTGGCTTTTCCAATAAAAATTTAGTTGTTTTAATTACGGGTTTTCTACTCACCGTAGAAAGTATTATTTTTAATTGAAAATTTTACTATTATATTTTTGGTCAATGTTCGCAGGACGAGTAGTTTTCCCGGTCGTCCTGCTAACATTAAATTCCCCGCGTAAAGACGTGTTTAACACTACAAGTGATGTAAGATATTTTATTCAAAACCACTATGTTATGAGCCTGCAGTGACCCTAGAAAAGTGAGCTTTGGACAGCCCCGCACCGAAATGGTGCGACGTCCTATGAAGTCAATGTTTTTTGATAATGATGATCACTTTTCTTTTTTTGATCATTTCATATAAATTATTAATTACATAAATAAGTATATAATATTATAAATAAATAAATATATATACAGGTATATATTAGGGTGGTTCACAAAATTTTTTTTTTTTTTTCGGCGGCCGTATCGCGACCGTTTGTTTCTCTAGGTGAGATAATACACTCCTCATCTTTTGGGATTCTTAAACAATTTTTTAGAGGTTACCAGACTCAAATTTACGTAAAAATTAAGATTTTCGTAGTTTTTGATTTTTTTTTAAATATACATAGATATTTGTTTTAGAGAAATCTCTTATGAATAAAAATTCTAGCTAATACAAAGGACAAAACTTTTATTTGTGTCTGATCGAAAAAAATTAATTGGCGCCGGTAAAAGACATAAAAAATACGATTTCTTAGGAAGAGATATAAGATATAAGGGCATAATTATACCCCTAAACATTTTTCGTAAGGATTGCCAAAATTTTGAGATCTTCCCCACACAATAGGGAGAAAATATATAATAGATATGAGACGAAAAATTCAAAACCGGGGCAGCAGAAAAATAAAAAAAATAAAAATTTAACAAGGCTTTCAATGAGTTCTCCATCAATGAAATTTTATAAAATAGTAAAATACACCAATACGAGGAAGAGAGAATAACAGATTACTCATTTTACATGAAATCATATTTTCAATATATTCTTATATTCACAACAAATACACAGTATAAAATTCATCTATATTTTTTAATATTCCCAACAAACATACATATGAACTGTGCAATGTTAGTCACTCGAAGCATGCACTTGTCAAGTGTTTTATTGTATTTCGCGCCTCCTCCTCAAGATCAACACGTAGTCCCCCTACTTCGGGTCAGAAATACCACAACTTGAAAGCTAAAAGACCCAAAAACAGGGGCGCGCGCGTCGTTGACGCCCTGTGTAATGTGAGTCTACTCATTCTTTTTCTTTGTGTCAGACAATCCACTTCGTTCCTTTTTTAAGTGAGTCAAAGATGGGAAAAAGTAAGAAAAGAAAATATAGTTCATCATCATCATCGACTTCATCGTCATCGGAGGACGACCTTACTGATCCTAAACAGCGTAGAAGAATTTTAAAGCGAATTCTGAAGCTAGAAAGGAGGGAGGACCGTCGTCGTAAGAAAGGGTCCAAGCATCGTAAACGCCATTCAAGCACGGAATCTGATTCTTCCGCTTACAGTAAGTATTTTATTTCAGGTTTTTTAAATATACTATATTACATATTTATGTAATATGGCCTATACGGGATTGTTAATCTCGATTGCGGACGTCTGTACAAGACTCAATCCCTAGTAGAAATGTACGAACGGCGCAGTACTGACCCAGTACTGACTGCCGGTCTGGCAGTACTGACTCCCAGTACTGGGCCAGTGCTGGGCCAGTACTGGCTTGTAACGCTGTCCAGTACTGATTTTCGGAGCTTGTCCAGTACTGACTCAGTACTGACTATCAGTACTGGCACACTACTGGCACACTACTGGCATATAAATAGCTCCTTATAGCAATAGAATATTGCGCGATATCCCATTTGATTCTAATTATGTTCTGTATTGTCCCAGGGATATCGTAGGAATAATCAGGGAGTTAAATGGGATATAATGTGAAGTCTCAATATCATTACCGTATCCGTACAGCCCGCTTACACAGTCGCGACTAACAAAAATTATACGTCCGAGATATCCACATTCGGATATCTCGCAGCAGCAAGGGTCAGCTCGACCATAGTGCAATAGAAGAGCCTCGCCCTGCAGTAACCATCTTGTTGATCACGGTAGCATTTATGCCAAGTAAGTATGATTTTCGACGCCTCGACTCCTGTCTTAAACACTCGGCGCGCCGTTTCGACTGCGAGAGAGGCAAATCGTTGCGCGCCCTGGCGCACCAGAGCCGAACTTTTGCCCAAGGCGGTAAGATTCAAATCTTCAAATTTTAAATCAAATCTTTTTATGTCAAATCTTTCATCCATGAATCGTGGTTTATCGTTCATACCATTATGAGAGTTAGATATATGAATATACAAACTTATTTATTAAAGCTAGAATAAAAATTATTGTTCAACATAATACATAATAAATAATTTACGATATCAGAATTTGATTAATTATTATTTATAGTGATTAATAATGCGATGAAATTGCCATATTATTATTTCAAGCATTTTACGTAGCTGAGCACCGTAGATTATTGTTAAACTATTGTAAAAAAATCTAATATACTAGATGAAAAAAAATCAACATGAATTAATGTTTTTCTCCTTTTTTTACGAAAGCGACTATTAATCATTATCATTATTATGAAAAGTTTCAATAAACTGCGTTACTGAATAAAAAGGGCAATCTATCCGGGCCTTATTCTTACCTGATCAGGGTCGTAAATACGGCCTTTTATCAGATTGCCTTAATTAAAAATAAGGCTAGCCTATCCGGGCCTTATTTGGACCTGATCAGGGCCGTTATATACATTTTTAAATCAGGCAACCTTATCAGGGCCTGGTACGAGCCTTTTTTCAAATAAGGCTCAAAAAGACATTTTCCGCACGGGTCTCTTATGTTGACGCGCGTTGATTTGATCTTTAGAAAGTGGGATTAAAAAATATTTTACCATAAATTATATATATATATATATATATATATAGAACATTTTAATAATTTTTATTTTTAGAGTTTGATTTTCTAGAACTCTTAACATGCTTTTTTATGTAGGGACTTCAATTTTTGAGTGAAAAGAAATCTTGTCCACGATTTGATATTTTTCATCCTTCGAAAACATTCTAGTAGCATTTTTAAGAATTTCTTTAACAAATAAGAATTTTTATTTACCACCGAACTGGTACTGATTCGGTCTTGAGACCAACGTTCTGCCAGTACTGGCAGGATTCCGGAGGTCAGTACTGGCTGTCAGTACTGAATCAGTACTCTGCCGGTGGTGAATTCCGGCATACCACGGACATTTCTACTAGGGATGGAACTCGGTCTTGCAGTTCTAGAGGGCTCATACCCAAAAAAATTTTTATGCAGGCTCATGCCTGCATTTGAGACTTTTGTCTAAACGGTACATACCCACCAAAAGTTGTCATACCCAGACCACAAAAGCAGGCTCATGCCGACATTCTAGACCTTGTGTCTGAAGGGCTCATACCCATCATAAAATGATTAAGTTTATACTTGCTCAAAATTATTTGCTATAGGTATATAAGGGCCTTATATGATTTCGATTTTGTGTAGGTTATGACTCTCAGTCATCAGTTGAACACCTGCATTCGTCCCTTACCGACGCAAGAGCAGTAGATCCCGTCCGTACCGACAGTGGGAATATCCAAGGTAAAGATGCTGCAGAGGACAAGTCGGCAACGCCGCAAAATAAAGGAGACAATAATACTGATTCGATTGATCAGAGACCAGAGATCAGGAATTTACCTCAAAATTTTGTTGAGGTAATGGGAAAGCGACTCGCAGAAGACAGAGTTTTAGCTCCGCCTATGCACGACGATTTCACAGCTCGTTCGAATGAAATCCGGAAGTTAGGTTTACCGGCGGAAGAACTTTTTATGTTATTGAAAAAATATCCGCCTCCTAGCAACTGTATAAATCTGAATCCTCCAAAATTGAATACGGTTTTTAATTCGTGCAAGCTCCCAGAGTCGACTTTTAAAAGAGACAAGAAAATTGTCCATACGCAGGAAAAATTGACGGCCGCTATAGCTGCGACCTTTAAGACTATCTCTACGATTTTTGATCGAAACAATGCGGAGGAAACAGCTCTTCTAGAATCTTTAAGCGATTCTTGTAGGATTCTCATTGACCTACAACGGGAGAATACTAAAATTAGGAGAAGCTTACTTCTTGCAATGTATGAACCTCCTCTCAAGGACTCGTTGAATTCAACCATTCCTGATGAGTTTCTTTTTGGAAAGGATCTTGTGGACAATGTCAAATCAGCTCAGGCCGTGGAACGAACGTCTACTGCTTTTAATCCTAAGAAGGCGACACCTAAAACCAATCAAAAAAACTTGAGAAGACTGTCTCATCAACAATCGAGGAACTCTACGATGTCGGGCGGGCAGATGAAACATTGGACTCTTCGAAAATCATACCAGAAGAACCAACAATCTCAGCCGAAACCACCTCAACCGTGCTCATCACGCAGGAAGGATTACAGGAGGAAGGATTAGGCCTAGTAAGTAATGTTGCTGGTAGATTAAGGTATTTTGTTGAAAGTTGGAAGACAATAACTTCAGACCCAAAAATCTTGTCTTGGGTCAAGGGTTACCAAATTACTTTTCTTTTAACTCCTCATCAAACGTTTGTTAAACGATCTATTTTTTCTACTAAAGAAAAATACGAAATGTTTTCTCAAATCTCCGAAATTTTAAAAAGAGGCATAATACGCGAGTGTGAGCCTGTAAAGGATCAATTTATTTCAAGCATATTTTTAGTTCCCAAACCAGATGGTAATAGCAGATTCATTTTTAATCTAAAAGACTTGAATAAATTTATTCACACGGAGCATTTCAAACTTGAGGACCATAAGACGGCAATTAAATTAATAAGTAAAGAATGTTTTATGATAACCTTAGACCTAAAGGATGCCTTTAATTCAATTTCGGTTGACGAAGGTGACAGAAAATTTCTGAGATTCGAATTCGAGGGGACAACATATGAATTTACGTGCATACCATTCGGTCTTTCTACAACTCCTCATGTTTTCACGAAGCTCTTGAGACCTGCGGTCTCTATTCTCAGAAAGACAGGCTTTGTATCGGTTATTTATCTAGACGATTTTTTGTTGATTGACAATACTTATTCTGATTGTTTAAAAAATTTAGCTGAGACTAGAAAGTTATTAGAGAAATTCGGTTTTGTTATTAATGAAAAGAAGAGTCAGATAGTGCCAAGTAAAATTCGTAAATTGTTAGGTTTTACGTTTAATTCATCAAGAATGATTTTGGAGCCTCCTGAATCAAAAAGATTTGCCATCCTCAATCAGGTAGAGAAATTTCAGAAAATTTCACGATGCAAAATTACAGAATTTGCCCGGTTTATCGGTTCTTTAATAGCTTGTTGCCCGGCTCTATCGTATAGCTGGTTGTATACTAAGGATTTTGAGAGAAAGAAAATCAAGGCTTTAGCAGATAACAATGATAATTATGACGCGTACATGAAATTAAATTTGAACTCAAAAGACTTACTATGGTGGAAAAAACATATTTTAACGGGCTATAGGCCAATAAAGGAGGTAGAATTCACCATCGAGATTTTCTCAGATGCTTCTCTGACTGGTTGGGGAGCTGTTTGTGGTTCTCAAAGATCTCATGGTTTTTGGACAAAGGAGGAACAGGTCCTAAATATTAATCTTTTAGAATTAAAGGCTGCCTTTTTCGGTCTTAACTGCTTTGCCAAAGATTTAAGATCATGCAACATATTATTGAGAATTGACAACACCACTACCATTTGCTATATTAATAGAATGAGAGGCACCCAGTATATGCATCTTAATAATATAGCAAGAGAGATTTGGGAATGGTGCGAGGATAGTCGAGTATGAATATTTGCTTCCTATATTAGCTATAAAGAGAACATTGAGGCACACGTTGAATCACGAAGACTTGAGCCAGAAACAGAATACGAGATATCAGATTTTTCTTTTGAAAAAATTGTTAAAATTTTCGGTGAACCGGTAATTGTTTTATTTGCTAGTCGTTCTAATGCAAAGTGCAAATCTTATGTTTCATGGAAGAAAGATCCTGGCTCAATAGCGATTGACGCTTTTACTTTGTCTTGGAAAGAACCTTTTTTTTTATGCCTTTGCACCCTTTGCTATAATCTTAAGAGTTCTAAATAAAATAAAGTCAGAAAAGGCTGAGGGCATTGTTCTGGTTCCAGATTGGCCTACTCAACCTTGGTACCCTATTTTCCAGTCAATGCTTGACGAGAAACCAATTTACTTTGAGCCTAATGAAGAACTTTTAACTTCTTCTAATAGGGAACCTCATCAACTCTGGAGACACCTTACCCTGGTGGTCGGCAGGTTATCCGGCAGGCACTGATACGTCAAGGGATTGCGGAGCCTTCTTCAGATATATCTGCCGCTTCTCTTCGTCAGTCATCAATGAAGATCTACAACGTTGCCTTAAAAAAGTGGTGGCAACTCGCTACGGGAAACTCTACCCCCCAAGTTACCAATGATCCAAGAATTTCTAGTTTTTTTAAGGGAATTTCTAGCCTTAGACCATCAAACCCAAAATATGAGTATACATGGGACCCTAGAGTTGTTCTCGACCATTTTTCTTCGAAACCTGAAAATCAGGAATTAAGTTTACAAGATTTATCAATGAAATTGATAACTCTTCTCGCATTGGTAACAGGCCATAGGATACAAACCTTTGAACTCATAAAGATCGACAATATTATTAAAACTAAATCTTGTATTGAGATCCGAATACCGGAACAGATTAAAACATCGGGAAGAAATCAACCTCAACCGATTCTACTTCTACCTTATTACAACGTTCAAAAGCTCTGTGCTGCATCGATTCTTAAACTTATTTACTTAAGTCAGGTCCACTGCGAAAATCAACCAAGAATTTATTTATATCATTCAGAAAACCTCATAAAGCAGTTACTTCCCAGACATTAAGTAGATGAGTTAAGTCTACATTATCAAAATGCGGTATCGATACCACAGTTTTTTCCGCTCATAGCACTCGACATGGGGCTACATCAGCAGCGGATAGGCTTGGAGTAGATCTAGATATTATTAGGAAAACTGCAGGATGGACTAAGAGTTCTCAAACATTTGCAATGTTTTACAAGCGACCTATTGTACAAAATAGATTAAGTTTCGCTAATACCATATTGAATGGATAGTTTGCTTTTCACATTTATGTTATTGAGTTTGTCAGAAATGTTGTTCTGATATTAAATATTTCCATTTTCAGTGTAAAATTTATTTTTACTTTTTCTTCTAAAGATTGCCGTAAGTTGCTTTCAACATCTACGTGTTGATCTTGAGGAGGAGGCGCGAAATACAATTATATAATTGAACGAACTTACCTGTAAGTGAAGTTCGATTGTAATTGTATGAGCGCCTCCTACGAATAGATCAATCCCTCCCTATCTTTATATTCCCATTATCTAATTGAATTAGACCCCAAATTATTACGGCAATATACTTTGAAAGAATGAGTAGACTCACATCACACAGGGCGTCAGCGACGCGCGCGCCCCGGTTTTTGGGTCTTTTAGCTTTCAAGTTGTGGTATTTCTGACCCGAAGTAGGGGGACTACGTGTTGATCTATTCGGAGGAGGCGCTCATACAATTACAATCGAACTTCAC
>CAKNYM010054393.1:568832-586373 GCA_932195095.1 Andricus curvator | reverse complement strand
GAAAGAAGTGGCGGTTGTGGAGTTAGAGAGCTGGGAAGAAAAGTTGGAGGACCTGTTAGGTGAAAGAGAGGAGGGTATGGTGGTACTGGGTGGGGACTTTAACGCGAGGATGGGGAGGGAAGGGGGCCTTTACAGGGAAGGGGAGAGCTTTGAAAGGAATTCGAAAGATAGGTTAATAAATAAGGAGGGGGAGATTCTAAGAGACTGGATGGAGGATAGAGGCTGGGCGGTGGCAAATGGTATGGCAACTGGGGACGAAGAGGGAGAATACACATACGTAGGTAAGGTGGGGGTATCGGTAATAGATTATGTAGTTATGAATATGCAAGGGTGGGAGGAGATGGAGAGATTCGCAGTAGAAGAGAGGGTAGAGTCAGACCATCAGCCATTAGGGTTGTGGATAAGGGGTGAGAACGGCGGAAGGCAAGGTGGGGAAGAAGTGGCGACGGGGGAGAGGGTTAGCTGGACGAGGGAGGCGATAGAGAAGTATAAGGAGCAGTTAGGGATGGTGCGCTTCGAAGGGGAGACGGTGGAAGAGATATGGGAGGATTGAAAAGAGAAAGTGAAAGGGTGCGTGCAAAAGAAGGTGTTTAAAAAGAAGAAGAAAGGAATGGTGAAGCCGTGGTGGGATAGGGAATGTAAAAAGATGAAAAGGAAGGTGAAGAGGAAATATAAGAAGTGGAAAGAGGGTACTGCGAAAAGGGAACAAGAAAGAAAGAAAGAACAGGAAAAGGAGAAAGAGCTGGAGGAGGAGTTAGGAAATGTTAAGACAGAGGGGGACGTCTGGAAGATAATAAATAGATATAGGAAGCGGAGAGTAGGGATAAGCGAGAAGATAGGGAGTGAGGAGCGGAGGGAGTTTTTTAAAGAATCATTCCAGGGATCGGATTCAAGGAAGAGAGATGATGGGAGTAGAAGAACGGGGGAGGCAGAGATGGAGGAGTTGAATGACGAGGAGATAGAGAAACAGATAAGGAAGTTAAGAAGGTCAAAATCAGCAGGGCTGGATGGGGTAGAGAACGAAGCATGGCTGTTTAGTACACAAGAGGTTAGGGAGAGGCTGAAGGAGGTAGTGAGGAAAGTATGGAGGGGGAGGGATTCCCACGAGGGTGGAGAGAAGGGTTAATAGTACCTCTGTATAAGAAAGGAGATAGGGATAGGCAGGAAAATTATAGAGGAATTACGCTAATGAATACGGCGTATAAAGTATACGCGATGGTGGTGGCGGAGAGGCTGCGGAAGGATGTCGAGGGGAAAGGAATATTGCCGGAGACGCAGGTGGGCTTTAGGGCAGGTAGGAGTACTATCGACAATATCTACGTTCTGCAGCACATTGTGGATAGAGAATTAGCGAAGAAGGGGTCGAGAGTTTACGCGTTTTTTGTGGATCTAAAAGGCGCGTTTCCGTCGGTGGATAGGGGGAGGTTGTGGGAGGCGATGGAGGATAGGGGAGTGGAGAGAGGCCTGATCGACAGGGTAAGGGAGATATATGAAGAGACCAAAGATAAGGTAAGAGGAGGACAGGAGATTTCGGAGGGATTCTGGATGGATAGGGGGTTAAGACAAGGGCGTCCGCTTAGCCCAACGCTTTTTGCGATTTTAATTGCGGATATGGAAAGTAAGCTGGAGGCCGGAGTGGTAGGAGGAGTCAGGATAGGAGGGGTTAGAATTTGGTCGCTAGCGTATGCAGATGACATAGTGTTGTTGGCAAAAAGCGAGGAGGCCTTAAAGGAAATGATGAAGAGGTTAAGAAGATACCTGGATAAGAACAGGTTAGAACTGAATGCGGAAAAGTCCAAGGTTATGGTTTTCAGAAAAGGAGGTGGAAGGGATAAGGAAGGGGAGTGGAAGTGGAAGGGAAAGGCGGTGCAGGCGGTGAAAGAGTTTGTGTACCTGGGCTTCTTGTTGCGGAGGAATGGCGGAGTGGATGGTCACATAAAAGAGAGAGTGAGATGGGCAAATGTTGTGATGAGGCAGGTGTGGGGGTTGGGAAAGAAGTTATTCGCAAGTTGATTTTGGAAGGAGAATGAAATTTTTTGACTCACTAGTGATGAGTGTGCTATTGTATGGAGTAGAGGTGTGGGGGTGGAAGGAAAGCGAAGAGGTAAATAGGATACAGGAGAGATATGTAAAGTGGACACTGGGGCTGGCAAGGAACACGCCTAATTATATTGTCAGCAGGGAGACGGGGAGAACGAGTGTAGGGATTCTAGCGGGGAGTCGAGCGTGTAAATATGAGGAGAAATTTTTGGAAGAGGGGGGAAGTAAGCTGGTTAGGGAGTGTTGGTGGGAGAAGGAGAACAGGAGAGGGGGCGGGAAGATGGAGGTTGAAAGAGAAAGGTATTTTAGAACGAATGGATTGCAGATGGATGAAGTGAGAAGGATGCATGAGGAAGGAAGGAAGGTATATGAGTTGGTTAAGAAGAACAGCATGGAGAGAGAGAAGACAGCAGGGGAAGAGAGAATAAGAGAGACAAGGTTTAATGGGAACTATGTGTGGATTATGCCAAGGGCGAGAGCGCAATATTTGTGTGAGAAAGGAGAGAAAGGAAGTCAGGAACTGATAGCGAGGATGAGATGTGGTTGCATGGAGGGTTTCAATAGGTTCTGGCTCGCTAGGGAAAAGAGGATGTGTGAACTATGTGGGAAGGGGGAGGCAAGAGTGGAGCACTGGTTGGAGGAGTGCGTAGAGGTGGAAAGGAGTGAGATAAGCATGGAGGTATTGATGCATGAAAGGGGGGACAAAAGGGCAGTAGCATGGGTGAAGGGAGTTTTGGGTAAGATGGAGAAGAAGAGAAGGAAGGAGGAAGAGGAGTGGAGAAGGAAAGATTGTAAATAGAGGAGGAAGTAAATATAAGTAAATGTAAATATTGTAAATAGTAGATAAGTATTAGGTAATAGCCGCGGAGGCAAAGTTTGGTAATGCGAGACAAAGCAAGAAAGTAGGGACATGCGAGCGAGGCGAGGCGAATCGAAGAAGGCAATGCGATAAGAGCGAGCGGCGTTAGAGATAAGGTGTGGAAGGATGTTAGTTTTAAGGGTTAGTTTTAAGAAAATTCTGTAAAAAAATGGATGTGTAAGCAAGTCAATTTTTTTTTAAGGCCAGCAGGCTAAAGAATAAACGTTTATCTATCTATCTATCTATCTATCTATCTATCTATCTATCTATATATATATATATATATATATATATATATATATATAATTTAAAAAAAGAGTTAAAAAACCACCGTAGGGTGCCACTGAGAGCAACTGCCATCTAAAAAAAATGTCAATAGCCCCCAGTAGAACCGCGGTAAATCAGACCTATGGCCACGTCTCACAACCGTGAGATGGGTGGTCACAGGGAACGACGAAATCACAACGTCAGGCCGGCGAAACCCTCTTCTGTCTTGAGGACACGAAGTGACCCAAGGATGACAGCTTTCTGTATCCATCTCGCAAGTGCCTTGGTATATTTTTGGCACGCGGGTATGGCTTTAAGGTTACGAAGCAGTTATAGTTTTGCACCTCCAAGAGCACCTATCACAAGGACAATTACTTGCACCGAATATTTTGGGTACAGTCGTTGTAGCTCTCTTTTAAGGTCTTGATACCTCTCCTCTTTTTCTTTCTCCTTTGCAGTGATGTTGCATTCGGACGGAGCCGAGAATTGGATCACGAATATAGTTCGTTCCTCGAAGTCTTGGAGAACAATGTCAGGCCTTGCGTGCGCAACGGAGACTGCTGCCCGAAAATCGTAGTTCCAGAAAATTTGGCACTTGTCGGTTCGGACAATTGACTCTATCTCCCTTGGAGCGTTCGGCAGGGCAGGGTCGCGACCAACACCGTAAGAGCGACAACGATGGTAATAAAGCACTCTTAGGGCCGCATTATGTCTATAGAAATACGTAGTTCCTGCGTGGGTCGGACACCCTGATAGTATGTGTTCTAAGTATTCAGCGTGTGCATGACACGCTCTTCACCCATCACTGGGAACTTCTTGACATAAAATGCGCTCACGGTATGCTAAGGTGGAAATGGCACCGTCCGGGCATGCAAAAATAAAACCCTCTGTACCTGAATTAAGCCCTGATGATTTGAGGAAAACAAAAGTTTGCTCCTTCGACAAGGACTGTTTTTCTACATTTCTGTGAAAGTTTCCGTGAATTTTCTTGTCAAGTAGCTGTTGGTGAAATTTTCCAACCTCTGCTTTCTTTACTTTGGCTTTTAGAAGTGAAGCATCTGGATTAAGTAATGCACTTTCCTCACTTCTGATGTTAAAATTCAGGCCAAGGGTCTCGGCCGCTTGCTCCGCGGCTTTGTAAAGGAACGTTCCTTCGCCAATCATCTCGTGTTTCCTGACCATCTTTAGGAGAGGATCTCTGCCATTCGCAACGATGTAAGCTGTACTTAGAACAATTCGGTTATGAAGACAATGGAGATTCAGAAGTCCGCGTCCGCCTTGACGGCGTGAAATGTATAATCGCGGAACTGACGAATTGATATGCAAGCTTTTATGCATATGCATGATCTTACGTGTGGTGACATCAAGGGCCTTAAGCTCGTTCTTCGTCCATTGAACCACCCCAAACGAGTAGAGTAGAACCGGGACCGAAAGCATGTTAGTCGCAGATAACGTGTTCAACGCCGACAGATTGGAAGACCAAATCTGTAGAAGAAAATTCTTGTATCTGCTTCGGAGAGACCCCTTCACTGATGTTACGTCCTGAATGCGCCCAGGTATGTATAGGTCTCTCCAGTATTAAGATGTACCAAAGTCCATCCCAATCTCTCCTGTGTAGTTCTTGACGATATTTATAGCAGTTTGAAGTTGGCTTTTACCAGATGCATAGATCTTCAGGTTATCCATATAGAATACATGTGTGACCTTATGCTCGCGCTGATTAGTGTCGCCACAGAGGTATCCAGGAGAGTTTCGTAGTGCGAGAATTAGAGGCAGAAGTGGGATGCAAGGAAGCAAAGGGCTCATGGTATCACCTTGAAAGACACCCGTCTGGAAGGTGACGTTGTTCGTTGTGACACGATAATTTCTAGATGAGATAGTAAATCTAGTTTTCCAAAGAGGCATCAATCTCTCTATGCTTCTCACTATGTGTGGATGTACCCTCAAGCTTTCCAACAGACAGATGATAAGTCTATGAGAGGTTGAATCGAAAGCTTTCCAGTAGTCAATCCAGGATATTAACAGGACGCGCTGATGGGCTAAAGCATTTTTACAGACACACCTGTCAATTAGCAGGTTCTCTCGACAGCCTGCTACACCTTTTTTCGAGCCACGTTGTTCGTACATCTCTCGCCATACAGGCTCAATTCTTCAAACAATCCTGTTGTTTAGGACAGCTGTAAAGATCTTATACAGAGTGTTCAAACAAGTTATTGATCTGTAATTCTCTGAGTTGGACGAGTTGCCTTTTTTCGCCAGGAGTATAGTGCGTCCTAACACCAGCCACTGCGGAATGGGCGTCTCCGACTTCAAATATGAGGTGAATATGCGGGCCAAATGTTGGTGTGTAGAAGTAAAATTCTTCCACCAGAAGTTCTTGATAGAATCTGGTCCAGCAGCGGAAAAGTTCTTCGTGCCTCTAAGTGCTTTTTTCACCTCTTCGCCAGTGATTGGCGGACATTCCTCCTCAGATTTTATGAGGTTGTCGCAAAACTCCTTGAAGCGGATGATATTGTCAGTATCTTCTTTCAACTCTAGTGTTTTCGGGATCTTGTACACCTCTTTCCAAAAAGTCTCTACCTCCTTGGGCTTGGGTGGATTTTTTACAGAAACAGGGAGATCGCTGAAGAGGCGCGATGGCTCAGCGAGAAACTGTTGATTCTCCCTGATCCATCTCTCCTTCTTCTGTATTCTCCTCCTCGCGTCAGAGAACAGCTGTATTTTGTCAACAATATGCTGCTTGATTGTCAGCAGCTTTGACTTGTTTAGTGTGTGATTCAAGATCCTTAGTTCTTGCGCGAACTTTCGACCCTTGCCGTGAACGGTCTACCAGATGTTATGTAGTCAATCACACATTGAACACGGGACGCATTCTGTCTTGCCCATCCAATCTTCTTGTTCAGTTGATGCAAGCGTCTTTTGTACTTTTGATCCATCGTCGGTTTTAGCATTCGATTTGAATCAGCCAAAGCTCGCGGAGCACCATAAGCTGAGCAATTGATGGTCCAGAGGTCGGAATCTTGCGAGATATCTCTGCGAAGGGAGGCATCCATTTCAGCCAGATCTTGGGGCTTAGGAGGGACTTGCATGTTGATGTTCCTCCTTCTACTGAAATTGCGATCATCTCTCAGAAGGTGCCTGCTTTCTGCGGTTGGTCTTAATGTCGCTTCCTCATCCATTTTTCTGGAGGTTGTCCGATTGATTTCGCAAAGACTGAACCGTCCACTCACACACGTATATATATATATATATATATATATATATATATATATATATATCGATACCTGCATGTTAAAAAAAACCACTCTTTGAGTGATTGTCTAAAACGACCACTCTGGCGTTGGTCGTCTGAAAGAACCACTCCGTTTTTCTTGTTGGCCCCTCGTTTTAGTACGCATACTTACACGGCAAACAGCAGATAGGTTTAGTAATTATTACTCTCCGGTTTAATAGTTTATTTTAAAGTATTTTGAATTCGCGGATTTTAAGGAATTCAATGTATGTATGTATGTATGTATGCATGTATACCATTAAGCCATTCACGGAATTCAAGGAATTCACGGAATTCAAGGATTTCAAGGAATTCACGGAATTGACAAAATCCAAGGAATTCACGGACTTCGAGGAATTGACAGAATTCTAGGAATTCACGGACTTCAAGGAATGCAAGGAATTCACGGAATTCCCCGGATTCAAGGAATTCCAGGGATTCAAGTATTTCAAGAAATTCGAAGAATTCATGGAATTCATAAAATTCGAGGAATTCACGGAAATCATGGAATTCACAGAATTCAAGGAATCCACAGAATTCAAGGAATTCACGACTTCGAGAAATTGACAGAATTCAAGGAATTCACGCAATTCAAGGAATTCACGGTCTACAAGGAATGCAAGGGATTCCCGGATCACAAAACTCAAGGAATTCAAGGAATTTACAGAATTCAAGAAATTCAACAAATTTGCGGAATTCACGGAATTCAAGGAATTCACGGAATTCGAGGAATACAAGGAATTCACGGAATTCAAGGAATTCGCGAAATTCATGGAATCCATGAAATTCAAGGAATTCACGGAATTCAAGGAATTCACGGAATTCAAGAAATTCACGGAATTCAAAGAATTCACGGATTTCAATCAGATTCAAGGAAATCAAGGAATTCATGAAATTCAAGGAATTCATGAAATTCAAGGAATTCATGAAATTCAAGGAATTCACCGACTTCAAGGAATTTGCATAATTCACAAAATTCAAGGAATTCTGTGAATTTCTTGAAATTCGTGAATTCCGTGAATTCATTTAATTTCTTGAATTCCGTGAATTCATTCATACACCATTAAACCATTTCCCTTTCAGGGTAGGCGTGACACTACCCGATTCGGGTAGTGTTTCTAGGTTTTTCTTGTAGTTATAAATAACTACAAGTGTGGGCTCACCACACCCACGATGTGCCAACAGCACTCATGTCAGTATTCTTGAATGGTCACCCATCCAAGTACTAACCGCGTCCAACGCTGCTTAACTTCAGTGATCTGACGAGAACTGGGTTTTTCAGCGTGGTATGGCCGTTGGCCATTCAATTTCTTGAATTACGTGTATTCCGTGAATTCATAGAATTCCGTGCATTCCGTGAATTCTGTGAATACCTTGAATTCCTTGAACACCGTGAATTCCTTGAATCCCTGGAATTCCTTGAATCCCGGGAATTCCGTGAATTCTTCGAATATCTTGAATTCCTAGAATTTCATGAATTCTTCGAATTCCGTGAATTTTGTGCATTCCTTGAATTCCGTGAATTCCTTGAATTTCATGAATTTCGTGAATTCCTTGAATCCTGTGAATTCCTTGTATTCCATGAATTCCTTTAATTCCTAGAATTTTATGAATTTTTTGAATTTCGTGAATTCTGTGAATTCTTGGAATTCTGAGAATTCCTTGGATTCCTTGAATTTCATGAATTCCGTGAATTTCGTGAATTTCATGAATTTCAAGGAATTTTGCGAATTTCTTGAAATTTGTGAATTCCGTGAATTCATTCAATTTCTTGAATTCCGTGAATTCATTCAATTTCTTGTATTTCGTGAATTCATTCAATTTCTTGAATTCCGTGAATTAATTGAATTCCGTGAATTATTTGAATTCCGTGAATTCTTTGAATTCTGTGAATTCCTTGAATTTCGTGATCCGTGAATTTCTTGAATTCCGCGAATTCTTTGAATTCGGTGAATTCTTAGAATTCCGTGAATTTCTTGAATTCCGTGAATTCCTTGAATTTCATGAATTCCTTGAATTCCGTGAATTTCTTGAATTTCATTAATTCCTTATTAAACCTATCTGCTGTTTGCTATGTAAGTATGCGTACTAAAACGAGGGGCCAACTCAAAAAACGGAGTGGTTCTTTTAGACGACCAACGCCAGAGTGGTCGTGTTAGACGATCACTACAAGAGTGGTTTTTTTAACGTGCAGGTATCGACGTGCAAAAATCTCGTAAACAAAGCAAGATATCGAGATTTTTTTTAATTTGGGCTAACTTTTGATGCTGATTATGAATACTACACTGTTAAAAATGTTTGGAATTCTCCAATACTTCTACAATACAACGTAAGGCAAAATTTCAAACACGGTATTGGAATGACGAAATTGCAATACATGTATTGTAAGCGTCGTAAATCGTGAAGTCACCGTCGAGAATTCCAATACATGTATTGTAGCGTTTATAGGTCGAAAATTGTGCGCATGCGCCTCATTCAACCCATGTATCGCTGCATGATCCGTTGCATTTGAAAACTACAACATTATGTATTGTAGCGTTACCCTACATTTCGGAAATAAACTTCCAATACATTTAGTGGAAGTTTTATGCGGAAATTTTTAACAGTGTACATCTAATGTTCGAAAATATCACATCTACGGCTTTAAATGTAAGGGTATTTTTTTATCATTTCCACTAATTGCATAATGAATGCAGTTATTTTCTCATTGAATGTGAACTGTACTTGATCCATTTAAATTTTCTTCAATCATATTTGAAGAAGTGTGTAGAAAACCAAAAAGTGTTCGTTAAAAAAAAAAGTTAAAAGATTGTTAAAGGCAGGGCGTACGTTTCGTGGAAATGTACTAAAGAAATTCTTTACTGTCTTCAACTTTCGTTATTAATGTTGGAAGAAACGTGTATGAAATTAAAAATGTACTGTTTATTAAACTGAGATCGTGACGTTTTTTTGAAATTGAACTTCAGTTTACCTCACCACTTCTGCAAATGTAGATATACAAAAAGACGAAAACGAAGATGAATTAGAGCTTGCGGAAAACAGGCGTTGGTTAGATATTTAGACTGATATTTGCATCTGTATATGTTAAGCTTACATACTTAATGTATGCATCTTCATATATTCATTTATTTTGTGCATTATTGTTAATGAATCAATATTTTTTATCCATAAGGCAAAGATATTACATACCTGAAACCAAAATATTGGAAACGTGAGTGGAGCGCTCATTAACCGGAAATAATTTCCACACATGTTTCAAATGTACAAATAATTTTATAGTTTACGTAACAAATATACAGATGGTCAAATCAACATTGAAAAAATCTGCTCGCTTCGCGGGCACATTCTCGTGGCGCGCTTCGCGCGTGGCTCGCTTCGCTCGAAAGTTTGAGCGCGCCTAGGGCGCGCGACTGTTGGGTCTCGCGCTTCGCGCTCGATTATGTATTCACCTCGCGCTACGCGCTCGGGCGTATTTGCATCGCGCTTTACGCTAGGCTCCTCTAGATTTTTGAACTTCGTGTTCGACTTCGATGAAAAGAAAAAGTTTTTTTGCAAATATTATAAAATTATCAAAACCTCTACATATTAAGTGATTGTTAAATTTATTTTTATTTTATACTGAAAAGGAACTTTATTTACTCAAGGTTCTATCGACCTTAAGGAACACATTCTCATCCAGACACTCGCGCTTCGCGCTCGATATTTGATTTGAAAATCATTTGAACCGTATGATAGAAACAAAAAAGTTTGAGCGCACTTACGGCGTGCGATTTGGTAAATACACTGAGCGCGCACTTTGTGCTTCGTGTTATATGTTCTTCATATACAAATTACTAAATTTGTATTTGATTTCAAATGAAAAGTAATGATATAATTCAGGCGACAAATTTTATTAGTTAACATTTTATTTTAGCTTGTGCCGTTTATCAAAAAAGTTAATTTTTTCATTTTGAATATATTCTTACCACAAAAATTGATTACGAGTGTGTAAGTCTTTTTTGAATGCACAATTTTTGTTCATTTATATGTTTTCGTACCTTGCATTGTTCTTTCAAAAATTTGATTTTTTTTACTGTCAATGTTATTTTCACGAATAAAACAAAAACCACGCATCCTATCGAAACAGGAGTCACAATAAATTTGTACCTCTTCCTTGGATGAACAAATTTTGTTTCGGTCATTTCTTCGTAGCTGGTAATATTAGTCTGAAAATTTGATTTTTCTATTTTCAATGCTGTTTTTTACGAATAAAACAAAAACTGCGCGTCATATCAAAAAGTGAATAATAAGAAATTTGTAGATCTTTTTCAGGTGCACAATTTTGGTGAGATGATCTTTTCTGGTATCTTGCATAGTTTGACAGAAAAATGGCTTTTTTGATTTTTCATTAATTTTTTGTGCGATCAAAATTTAAATTTTTTATTTTTCAAAAAATTCAAAAAGTTGTTATGAAAATATTATAGAGTGTTCAGGAATCAACGTTTTTCTCCTCTTGACTTTTTTTCATATCGTGCGTTTTTCGGCTTAAAATGTTCATTTTCGTTTGTTTTTTGGAATTTTGAAAATGCTATAACTCCGAAAGTTATCGTGGCTACAGACAGACAGACAGACAGACAGACAGACAGACAGACTACAGACAGACAGACACCTTCGTAAAAATCGTTTTTTCTAGCTCAGGGGGTCTCAAAACGTGGAGATTTGATGAAAACCGACTATGTCAAATTTTACATAAAACCAATACCTTCTCATTAGAATGAGAATGTAATAAGAACAACTGGAATTATAGCAGAGCCTGTTTTAAAATTTGTCTAAGTTTCAAAAACTAGGATGCCAAGTTATAAAATATGTACACATTTCTTCTGACATTTGTATCTTTATAATGTTTGCGTTGAAGAAATTCGCAAGGAAATGAACGCGGAGATGAATTTCATATTACGAAAAACAGGCGTACTTTAAAAATATAGACAAATTTCATCCGATATTGGGTTCTTTATATTCTTCGTATTGCATAAATTTACGAAGGGATGAAAGCGAAGGCGAATTTGACCTTGTGAGAAACAGGCGTACATTGGTTACCTACAAATTTTTTATCACCTTCGTATATTCATATCCATTGTATTAAATAAATACGCTGCGCTTGTTAATAAATACTCTGAATATTTTTTCAAAAGATCCGTCCTTTACTTATTAATTTTTTATAAAAAGTTACGACCTGTCTTTAACGAAGAATGAACTTTTTGGTTTTCTACAGATTTCTTCAAACATCGTAAAAGAAACTTCAAGCTCATTAAATATAGTTCATATTCAATGGGAAAATAACTGCATTAATTGTGCAATTAGTGAAAATGATAAAAATACCCTTACATTTGAAGGCAGTAGATGTAATATTTTCAAAATTTAGGTGTAGGATTGACAATCAGTGCAAAAAGTTAGCTCAATTTAAAAAAAACGTCTCGATTACATGATTTGTTCGCGAGATTTTTGCAGCTGCCGCGTTTTGAAGACGCTAATTCAATTTGAGCACGAACGCCTCCTAGGTGCGAGCTGCTTCTCCCACTCCGCCGTCACTCAATGAGTCACGTGTTGTCCGTAAATTCACTGGAATTGCAAATACTTAATTCGCAAATTAGAATTCAGACGAATTTATTGCAATTAGTTAAAGTTTTCATCTACATTCTCTTAAAATGTGAGCTGTCTACCTTCAAAATTGGACCTTCAGTTTATTATTATTTTATTATTATTATACCATCAAGCCGGGGTATTCGTGACTTGCTCGGTTGGAAAATAGTAGTATGTAGATGGGTATATAGGTATAAGGTAGATAGTTATATAGGTGTAAGGTATAGATATTTTAGATTGATCTAGAATTCTCGTGTTAGTTATTTAAGTGACACGTTCATTCAGCAACACTGCTCCGACCCAGCGTGCTGATCAATCTCTCTAGAGATCACCCCAAGTAAAGAGCCTCACAAAATTGTTATGTGTCGTTCCCCACTTGGGCCCATTAGTATCCAAGGTCTTGGTTTCAGGCGTCATTCACTCTATTGTCGCTCTGTTTACAAACTATTTGTCGCCACATTTTTCTATCCTGGCATACTGCTCTAGCTTCCTTCACGTCCATGCATTTTTTCATGCAAGCTCTTGTGTTTCTATGGCTTCTTATGTCTCTTCGGATTAATGTCTCATTCACGGATTCTAACCATTCTTTCGGCGGTCTACCTCTGGGCATTCTGCCATTTACTTTACCTTTATACACTTGTTTGGTCAGTCGTTCATCTTTCATTCTTTCAAGATGTCCGAACCATCTTAACTGATTTCTTTCCCATATGTGAACTAATGTCTCTCCTGTACCACATTTTCGGAGGATAATCTCGTTTCGGACTTTGTCCATCAGTGTCTTCCCGCATATTATGCGCAGAGTTTTCATGCCAATCGCGTTAATTTTACTCCTGTCCTTTTCCTGACAGGTCCATGTCTTGCTACCGTATAGTACAGTCGGTACGAATATGGAATTATGTATGGCCATTTTACCTTTTTTTGATATGTTTTTATTTCTGAGAATGGACCCTGCTCTACCGATAACCTGCGTACCCTTATTTATGCGCCTATCTAACTCCCCATCTATTTTTCCGTCGCTAGTGAATAGGCTACCCAGATATACGAACTTGTCAACTTGTTCCATATCAATTCGCACAACCTGTGAGGTATGTACTCAGCACCGTATTTAAGCATTTCAGCACTAATACTGTCTCCGCCAGCAGCCTTACCGTTTTTTAAGTTCTCAATTATATCTCTAACCTCAGTGACACAGACTTTTTCAATTGGGTTTTCTAATGCATTATGTTCTATGTCGCAGTTCTGTTGCCCTATATCTTCACCTCCTAATAATTCTTTAAAAGAGTCTTTTAAAGCGTCTATTATCCCGTCAATATCATATAGTATTTCACCTTTGCTGTTTCTCATGCTGACAAACTCTGTACTTTGACTTTCTTTTATCATTTTAAATAATAGTGTCATAATTCCTTCAAAGCTGTTTTATATTTTCTTCTCTTCTTCTGTTCTGTATTTATTTTTACTCTCCTTGACTAGTCGTTAAACTTTCCTCTTTTTGTCTTTGTAATCATTTTCGAGTCTATTTCTCTCCTCATCGCTAAGACCTGTGATGTTTAATGTTCTCTTGTGTGCTTTTTTCTTTTCTTGCTGGGCTGCTTTAATTTCATCATTCCACCACGCATCACCAGATTTTCTTCCTACTACTGCCGTACCACACACTTCAATTTCAGTTTCGACAATGATATCCCGTAACAAAGTCCACGCGCCCTCTATATCTTTATTGCTTATAAGCGCTTCCCAAGTTGCCCTAGCTATGCGCTCGGTTAACTTATTTTGAAACTCTATTCGCACTTCCGGTTTCTGTAAATTTTCAATCTTTATTCGCGTTTGTTTCGTTTTTCCTGTTCTCTTTCTTCTCCTTCCCCGCCCTAGGTTTATTTTGGAGACTAAAAGTTAATGATCAGTATTGCATTCGGAACTCCTCATGACTCTTGTATCTTTGACTAGTTCTCTCAGGGCCGGTTCCATCAAACTCGGTTAAATCAGTGGTTAACTGACGGCGGGTTAAAGTTAACGCCATAGTTAAGCTTGGAATATCCTGTTGTGCGTTCCACCACATTTTTCGTGGGCGCGGTTAGCTAACCAGATAGTCGTTTCGAAGTAACTCCTATTTTACTTTAAATCATTCGTGTGATTGGCTACCCGTCGGTCGAGTGGAAAGCAAAGCAATATGTCCGTGCGCGCCAAATCCAGGTAAGGTTCACGCCATGCTCGTGTCTACACTAACCTAAAAAAAGTGAATGTTAGTGTATGTTTTGTTCGTGATATATTAATATATCACATATAAATTCAAAAACATCTTCTTCGACTTCGTCATCAGACGATCTCAGAACTTCTTCCAAAAACTCCATATTTCACAACGACACTGCAGTTCTTAGGTTAGAGGACGATTAAGTCGCCTTAACCGATCAATTTTGACCGGTTAGATTTAACTATCTACCGATAACCTGCTTACCCTTATTTATGCGCCTATCAAACTCCCCATCTATTTTTCCGTCGCTAGTGAATAGACTACCTAGGTATACGTACTTGCCAACTTGTTCTAATCTCTCATCATTTAGGACAATGTTGCACATCGTTTTCTCACTCTTTCCCTCAAACACCATGATTGTTATTTTATCTACGTTAATTTTGAGTTCCATGTCCTTCATGCTTGTCTTAAGTTTATTCAACATTCTTTGCAAGTCCTCGACTGATTCTGCCATAACAATCTTGTCATCTGCGAAAGCTAACCCACGTACCTTGACTGTTTGGAGATCTACACCTTCTTCGTCGAAGAGTGCAGTTCTTAGACACTTATCCATGAATATGATAAATAGCCACGAGGGCATAACGCATCCTTGTTTCACGCCTTGCATAATATGGAACCAGTCACTCAGTTTCCCATTTACCCTTATACTCGCTTTACTACCTTTATATATTGTTTTTATTGCTTGCAGGAGCCCTGCATTTACTCCGTTCTCTTTAAGGACTTCCCAAAGTTTACTTCTATTTACCTTGTCAAATGCTTTTTCTAGGTCAATAAATGCACAGAAAACTTTCTTTCCTACTCTCAAGTTTTTTTCTGTGATCTGTCTTAGGCTAAATATCTGATCTGTGCATGATCTTCCTGGCATAAAACCACTTTGGACTTCCCATATCTTTTCTTCTGTGATTTCCATTACCCTACGAATAAGTATTTTTGAGTATATTTTACTTACGGTACTTAGTAGACTGATACCTCTGTAATTCCTGCAGTTGCTTTTGTCTTCCTTTCTTTTGTATATTGGTACGATAATCGCTTTTCTCCAATCGTCTGGGACTTCTCCCGTCTCGATACATAAATTTATCAATTCGCACAACCTGTGAGGTATGTATTCGCCACCGTATTTAAGCATTTCAGCGCTAATACTGTCTACACCAGCAGCCTTACCGTTTTTCAAGTTCTTTATTATGTCTTTGACCTCAGTGACACATACCTTCTCAATTGGCGTTTCTAATGTATTATGTTCTATGTCGCAGTTTTGTGGTCCTATATCTTCACCTCCTAATAGTTCTTTAAAAGAGTCTTTTAAAGCGTCTACTATCCCGGCGATATCATATAGCATTTCACCTTTGCTGTTTCTCATGCTGGCAAACTCTGTACTTTTAGTTTCCTTCAACTGTTTATATAATAGTTTTATAATTCCTTCAAAGCTGTTTTGTATTTTCCTCTCTTCTTCTGTTCTGATTTTCTCTTCACTCTCTTTGACTAGTCGTTTAATTTTCCTCTTTTTGTGTCTGTAATCATTTTCAAGTCTATTTCTCTCCTCATCGCTAAGACCTGTAATGTGCAACTTTCTTTCGTGCGCTTCTTTCTTTTCTTTTTGGGCTGCCTCAATTTCATCATTCCACCATGCATCACCAGATTTTCTTCCTACAACCGCCGTGCCACATACTTCGGTCGCAGTTTCAACGATGATATCCCGTAGTAAAGCCCACATGCCCTCTATATCTTTATTGTTTGATAGCCCCTTCCAAACTGTCTCATCTATACGTTCGTTTAACCTATTTTGAAAGGCTATTCGCGCTTCCGGTTTCTGTAAATTTTCAATCTTTATTCGCGTTTGTTTTGTTTTTTTTGTTCTCTTTTTTCTCCATCCCCGCCCTAAATTTATTTTGGATACTAAGAGGTAATGATCAGTATTGCATTCGGAACCCCTCATGACGCTTGTATCTTTAACTAGTTCTCTTAGTCTCTCATCCGCAATAACGAAGTCAAATATACTGCGGTTATTTTCTTTACACCAGGTGTACGTGTGGATCATTTTATGTCGAAACCAAGTATTGGTAATAAATAGGCCCTTTTCTAAGCATAAGCTAACTAATTTTTCCCCGTTATAATTTTTTGCTTGTTGGATCCCCAAAATTACCTAGCACTCTTTCTGTATCTGCATCCTGATGCTGGACGCCGACGCATCCGTTCATATCTCCTAGCAGAATTATTCTTTCACCTAGATCGCAAGTACTTATTGTATCATTTGAAGTGTCCCAGAAGGCGTCTTTGACTTCTCTCGGATCGCTAGCAACTGGGGAGCAGCACGCTGATAAATAATCTTCTGATTCCTACCTTCATTCTAACCCACAACAATCTGGGTGATACATATTCTTGATCTGTGAGATGCTGTCTTACTTTTTCATTCATAATGAAACCGACCCCTTGAATACCATGTGATCCACTTTCCACTCCTGACCATATTTCAAAACCGCCTTTCAACACCCCATTTTCTATGTTTCTACTTTCGCAACCCTTTTTCTTCGTCTCAGGTACACATAAAATATCTAGTTTCCTTGCATACATAGTTTCTCGTAGTTCTCTTACCTTAAGATCATTCACTCCTCTAGCATTCCAAACACCCAGTCTCCATTCATCGCCTGAAACTCGAACTTTGCGTGTGTATGCATTTCGTCAATCAAAGTTTCACTCCATTCCGAGGCTACTTTATTGTTTTATTATTCATGTTTAGAATGTACAACCAACTATCATCTTTATGCGCGAAATTTGTTTTGCGAGCCGAAAGCCTGTCCAAGTTAAGTAATGATTCGTCGTACGGTGGAGAGTCTAATCGTAATGTCAGTCCCACCAAAACTTCTGTTACTGGGTGGGGGGGGGGGGTGAGGACAAGAAAGGAAACCGAGAGTCTCAATTGGTTGGTGATTTATGCTGAGAAGGTTAGCAACCTTCAGCAGCGTTGTATTAGACAGGAGTTAATATGTTCCCATCTGCCGAATCCCGGCCTACCTCTAAACGAGGAACCAATAACTCTTTTTTTTTATTTGAAAAAGAGTTATATATAGATACATATTAATTTTTCTCCTGCTTGAAATATTAAAATAGTTATAATAATTGAACTGAAATATTATAATTTTGAGAGGGAATTTAAAAGCATTTAGGTATGTTTAAAAATAACGCGTCAAGGCAAACGTCATCAGTTTAATTTTCGAGTTTTCAACCACCTTAAAGTATCTATAA
>CAKNYM010054393.1:549877-568732 GCA_932195095.1 Andricus curvator | reverse complement strand
AAAAAAAAATCGAGTAAATTCAAGAAATATTTATTAAAACTCAAGGCGTTCAAAAAGAATTTTGAACTCGAAAAGATTTTTAGAAATGTAGATTTTCAATGATTTCTAAAATAAATTTTAGATGCTTCAAAAGAATTCCGAAAGGTGTCAAGAGAACAAAAATTTTTCTTAAAATTCCTGGAAAAATTGAGAAGATTATAATCTTCTCAATTTCGAGTCAGTTAAAAGTATTCTTAGGAATTGAAAACGTTTTAAGTAGATTAGAAATATTTGAGTTTTCAACTACCTTAAAGTATCAATAAAGATTTTTCATCTCCCCTCGCTATCATTACACCAAATCAATTTTAAAAGCCCTGAAATTTTATAAAATTCCCCAAAATATTAAAAGTCCCTTAAAAATATCTTGAAACTCAAAAAATTAGTAGTAATTAAAGAAAAAAAGAAACTTATCTGGAAAAGTTGACTTAATTATTTCGCTCTGGACTCGGCTCTGTTTTCGAGGATCTCTACCAAAATCTCCTTAATCTTGAAATTACACTTTTAGTTTCGCGGGTTGAATAATTTTTATGAAAATGACTTGAAATGTTTATTTTTTCATTTTTTAAAAAAATGAAAACATAATTTAAAAGAAGAGTTGTCGCAGATACGAATTGATATTTGTTTCTTCTAGCTTTAACTATAAAGCGACTGTACGGATTGAAAGTCGAAGATGCACTGAGATTTTATGGCTATGCACTTGAGAAGTTTCAAATTACATTTGGGGAATTTTATTATTCGGGACTTTTATTTTCCGAGATTTTTCAGTCGCCCCGTTTTTAATGCTACAATAATCCAGAAATTTCTGGACTTGTATAGTATACTCTGGATTGTTCAAGAGTTTTATCGAATGTTTTCAAACGTTCCAAAATGCCATAGATTACTCTACAATTCTGGAATATTCTGGAATTTTTTCTTAACAAGCTGAAACTCTGTGCAAATTTTCAGCTCAAAATACTCAATACCTTGGCAGGAAATCTGTTTATTCCCAGGTGAAAAACTTATATATAATTTATATATAGTGGACAAGTGACTGATATTTTTCATTTGTTTTATACAGAAAAATTTATAAAACAAATGAAAAATACCATCGTCTTGTCCAGCAAGACGTTTTTTTCATGTGCTGTGCTTTTTTGGAAAAAATTTTGAAACTAATGAAAGTCTAGAATTTTACTGTCCAACATCTGCAGTATCGGAAACAGTAGTCAAATTTTTTTTAATGAAGTTGGTCAAAAAAGGCTGAAAGTAGGAAAATATGTTTTTTTTTTCTTATAAAAAAATAGAATAACATCGTTTATTATTATCCCACAAAATCGCGGTTTCAGTACATGCACAGTTATCAGTTCTAAATGAATAAACAAAAAAGAAAATTGCTCGACGATAATTAAAAGAAAAGATCTTTTTTCATCAGTTTAAATAAAAAATAATTTCCGAGATATTGAGTTTCTGAATGCGAGTAAACAAAATTTTATCTTAAAAAGACCTCCAAATTCGAGTGAATCGTCCAAGAATTTTGAGGTTAAAATTTCACAGGTTTTGAAAGTTGGCTTTCGGGCGAAAATTAAGATAGAATTTTGTATTCTTTACAAAAATAAGAACTTTCACCCGAGATATGGGGACGCTGTGTAAGAATAATACAAATTTGATGATAAAAAATTGTTCTGTTCCGAGAAAATATACATTTACTGTGAAGGTATTGCATTAGGATAGTCGATTTATGGCTGAAAAGCCTATAAAAAAGAATTTATTTTTAATAGAAAATAATAATTTTAAGAAACATCGATGCTGAAGAGGAGAAAAAAGGTACTACATACGTTCAAATCCTAAGCTAAAATTTCAACTAAAATTTATATTAAAATTCTTTTTTATTACTATATTAAAAAATGAGAATTTAAGATCATCCTCTTAACACAGCGTGTATTTGATTTTTCAAGAATTTGGTGATCGTGAATTCTCTTTTGTTAAAGCTCCTTCGGCTGTAACAAATATAGTCCCATCACGTATCTCGCGCTTTGCACGAGATATTACAATTCGTGATATGCGTTGATATTGAAACGAATATATTTTTATTCTCTTGTTTTTATAATTGAAAAACTGCCTACCCTATAAAACACTATTTTGTTAATTAACATTTTATTGCACTTTGTGTCTTTTTTTCAAAAAATTAATTTCTTTATTTTCAATGTTATTTTTTACGATATAAACAAAAAGTACCCATCCTACCAAAAATAATTAATGACAAATTTCTAGATCTTTTTTGGGCGAGCAACTTTTGTCTATTAATTTTTTTTTCTTACCTTGTGTCGCTTTTCACAATTAAAAAAAATTTAATGTTATTTTTTACAATTAAAACAAAAACGACGCATCCTATCAAAAAGAGATGAATAAAAAATTTCTAGATCTGTTTTGGGTACACAATTTTTGTCTATTCATATTTTTCGTAACCTGTGTCGTTTGTCCAAAAATTTTAATTTTTAATTTCATTTGTTACGATTTAAGCAAAAACTACGCATTACCATTAAAAAATAATGAATAACAAATGTATAGATCTTTTCACGTGAACAACTTTTGTCTCTTAATTTTTTTTTGTATCTTGCGTTATTTTGCCAAAAATGTAATTTTTTTATTTTTCATGTTATTTTTCACAATTAAAACAAAACCTACGTATCCTATCAAAAACCAATTGAAAAAAAATGTGTAGTCCTTTTTTAGATGAACAACTTTTGTTTATTTATTTTTTTCTTAGCTTGTGTCGTTTATCCAAAAATTTAATTTTGTTATGTTTAATGTTGTTTTTCGTCGAATAAAACAAAAACTACGCATCCTATCAAAAAGTAATTATAACAAATTTGTAGATCTTTTTTGGGCGCACAAATTTTGTTTCTTAATTTTTTCTCGCGTCTTGCATAGTTTGACCGCAAAATGAACATTATGATTTTTCATTATTTTTTGTGCGATCAAAATTTGAATTTTCAATTTTTCAAAAAAATTCAAAAAGTTATTATGATAATCTTGTAAAGCTTTCAAAAATCAACGTTTTTAATTTTCTTGACTTTTTTTCATATCGCGCGTTGTTTGGCCTAAAATGTTCCTTTTCGTTTGTTTTTTTGAATTTTGAAAATGCTATAACTCTGATCATTTGCTTTTTATCAAAAAAACTCGTGAGGATAAATTGTTTGAATTTCTGAGTACTACGAATAACCGTACATAGAATGTTTTAATCTTTAAAAAAAATTTGAAAAAGCTCTATCTTTTTGAATTTTTATCCAAAATCGCTGGCTAACGAACATGAACTTCACTTTTCGACAATAAAAGAGTGCACCAAAGGCCTATCCAATAGATTGATTCTTTCAAAGGTTATCGTACTCACAGAGAGACATACATGCATACAGACAGGCAAACAAACAGACATATAGTCAGACATATTCGTAAAAACCTGTTTTTCGGGTTCAGAGGGTCTCAAAACGTGTAAATTTGACAAAACCGGGGGGGGGGGGGTCAAATTTTATACAAATCTAATACCTCCTCTAATGAGAATGTAAAAAAAATCCAGAACCTTCCGCAATATCCTATAAAATTCTGAATTATTCTAGAATTTGTATTTGTATTAGCATTTATGTTTATTTGGAATTTGAAATTGATAAAATTTTAAAGGATGTGGCAAATGGAATCATCCTTGGGCACCCTTTGTTAGGATTTCAAAATGAAAGGCAAGTTCGTCAACAAGGTTAGTCAAAAAAAAAAAATTATAATACCACAAGTTACGAACAATTACAATATTTGCAAAATTTAACCATTTTTTTTAAGAGATTCATTTTGACAAAATGGTATAAGCCAAAAAGGTTTAGAAACAACAGGACAAGAGTATGAAGAGATCAAAATTCTTTGTTTTTTAAAATTTCATAAAAAGTTGCAGTTTTGAGAAAATAAATGATTAAAAGTAATTAAAAACATGCTGCATATTATAATGTGAGAGGCGATGATTTTATTTTATTTTAGTTATTTTTTCACATGAGCAATAGAGTCAATCTAAAACTGAAGACACACATATTTCTGTTGCTAATTGCCTCTGTTTTCTTATCTTCAATTTTTTAAGCGGATTTCAATAAATTGTAAGCAGAATAAGCCGATTTTAATATCTGAAAATAAAAAATTGCAATTATGTTCTTTTCTCTAAACTTTTTTGTTGTTAAACTTTTCAATGACAGGGAAATCAAATATACATACTTTGACAAATGTGTCTATTGTCATGGTGATTAGTGATAAACCAGTCAACTTTATGGGTTTTCCAGCGCGTATCATTATTAAAGTAAGATTTTTTTTGGTTTTAGTTGTTGTTTCGACCCAATCTATCTGGTAAACTTCTTCTGCAATAGCCATGCTCTATTTAAAATAGAGCAATACTTTATTTAATGTTTCTTATTTCTGATAATTAAAAGATGTTGGTCTGGATATTATTATGTAATATATTTTCAAATTACCTTTTCCATCAATTTTTCGCCATAAAAACAGTAAAGAAATATCTGTACGAGAGCAGTGAGTAAGATGAATATTAGCCTCCAGCTGCTTGGATTATTAATACTCAATTTTGACAATGGATAGATGACTGCACACAAACCTATCATTGATGCAAAAAATTGTACAAAAATGACAGGGCCAAATAACTCGTTTAATTTTTCTCCGAGACTGGAAAATACATTTGTTTTTAATAAATAAGTTTTCCTGGACATTGGTTTTTCTTTCACAGTTTGGTTGAGTACATTTTTCTGACCAAGTTGTATATGGGGCGGTTCAAAAAATACGTTGCGCTATTTTAAAAACTATTTCCAGTCATCCACTTCTTCCTCACTAATCAGCACACCAAGCTTGAACGAATTTAAAATCAAAGAGACGAATTTTCAACAAAAGAGTTAAATTTTCAACTAGGAAAGATTTTTCTGTCACAAGAGAAAAAAACATTGAAGCAAATTGTCCCGCCGGATGTAATAACCAGCCCGACGCTCGAAAACGCGTAAAAGGATTGTCCGATCCTTTCAAAGAAAGAAATGTTCAAAATCGAATAATCAACTTTTTGAAAACGTATGATTCTAGATAATAAGGAAGTAAAACTTTTTGCTCTTAGAATTTTTGTTGCCAAACGTTTATTTTTAATAATAAAAACAAAAAATTTAAAAAAAAAATTCTTCCTGATTTAATTAAGTTTTAAAACTTAAATCGTTCTAACTCGGCCAAATATTATTGAAATGAGTTCATATTTGTAGGACGTATTCAAAATACTCTAGCGATGCCTAGGTAAGCATGAAAAAGTTAACAATCGCTTATTGTTTAATAATATTTAATTGTAAAATGAGGTCAATCGATAATTGTGTTTTCTTGGTTTCGCCGTTAAAAAGTATCTAGGTAACTTCGACTTTCAAACAACTTCCAGTCAGTCATTTTTTCAGCAATGTTGAATGAAGTTTTTCTGGAAAATCTCATATCGAATCGTGGAAAATTTACTGAGATATTCAGATTTGGAAAAATTACTTGACGTCTGCTCGCGCTGTTAGCTAATGCATCGCGAGGACTTCTCTGCCAGGCAGCGTTCTCGAAGTTCAGTCTGCGCGGGCAGACGTCGAGTACTTTTTTCAAATCTGACTCTCTCAGTGAATCTTTAACGAATAGATATGAGATTTTCCAAAAAAACTTCATTACACATTGCTGAACAAATCACTCACTGGAAGTTGTTTGAAAGTCGAAGTTACCTAGATACTTTTTACCGGCGAAACCAAGAAAACACAATTATCGATTGACCTCATTTTGCAATTGAATATTATTAAAAAATAAGCGATTGTTTACTTTTTCATAATTTCCTAGGTATTGCTAGAGTATTTTGAATACGTCCTACAAATATGAACACATTTCAATAATATTTGGCCGAGTTAGAATGATTTAAGTTTTAAAACTTAATTAACTCAGGGAGTAACTTTTTTCAGTATTTCGTTTTTATAATTAAAAATAAACTTTTGGCAGAAAAAATTCTAGAAGGAAAAAATTTCATTTCCTTATGCTCTAGAATTCCACATTCTCAAAAAATTAGTTTTTTCGATTTTGTAAAGTTTCTTTCTTCGAGAAGATCGGACAATACTTTTAAGCGTTTTCGAGCGTCGGGCTGGTTATTGTCCCCCGCGGTTCAATAATTGCATGTTCAACCAAAAAATATGAGTTTTTGATGAAAAAGTTAATTTTCAACCAAATAGTTGAATTTTAATCTAAAAACGATACATTTCCAAATGATAAAATGAATTTTCATCAAAGTATTTTAACTTCCAAACAAGTAGTTGGATTTTTGATCAAGAAGATTAATTTCCTACCAAAAAAGCCGATTTTTCAACAATATAGTTTAATTTCCAACCAATAGAATGAACGTTCAAAAGGAAGTTCTACTTTCAACCAACTAGTTGAATTTTCAACCAAAAATTCTCAATCAAAAATTCAATAGTTGAATTTTCAACTGTAAACAATACATTTTCAACCAAAAATAGAATAGTAAAGCTTTTGTTCAAAAAAATTAATATTCAATCAAGAAAAAACAGATTTTCAACCAAATAATTCAATCTTTCCTCAAATAGTAGAACTTTCAACCAAAAGAGATGGATTTTGAACAAAAATATAAAAGTAGAATTTTCAATTAAAAAGAATGAACTCTCAGCTGAAAATAGTTGGATTTTCTTATGGGTTTCTATTACTTTAGTTCGAATTTGAGTGAAAAAGTGAGAACAAGGGAAAATTCCTCGTTAACAGGGAATAGGGGAAAGATTGTGAAATCTGTACTCAGAGGTTTCCGAAATAAAATCACTGTTTTTCATTTTTCCAAGGATTAAAAAAAGTTATTATTTATATCCCTTCACCCCTACGTCACGAATCGTCACAAAATCTGTTGACTCCCCCCCCCCTCCCTCTGGCACTGTGAAGTAGTTTTTGAACTGCCCCTAGCAGAATTTTTCAAAACTTATTTCATTGTATTCAATAAGGCTTACATGTATGTGTAGATATGATGATCAACGCAATTTTTCATAATCTTCGACTCACGTTGATAAATTATGGGTTTAGAACCACTTTTTCTCTGTAATCGAGGAAGTGAGTGCAGGCGGTAAATGATGATTTCTAGTTGTGCGCAAATTTGTAGCATTATCGCCGACGCTAAACCTTCAACTGAAGCTGTTATAAAAGCAGCCATCGTGACAGCAACTCCTTGGTGCAAATATGTCAAAAAATATGTCAATCTGGATTCTAAGCTGTAAGGAATCCAGACCTTGAAAGGAAGTGGAAAGTTGCTTCTCTTCGAAGGTGGTGTCATTAATACGGACATTGCAGAAATATTAGTCATGAATAGAAAGATAATGGTATTCGACCTGTAACAATATTTCACAATAATTATGAGCACACTTTCGATGGATATTATCGGACCACTAATCGGGTGACCTAATAAAAAGTTGATTACGCCGTCCACAATGTAGATAACAATATTTTTTTTACCATTGGAAAGATGATTTAATCCTGCGTTAAGTGATCCTTAGTTGAAGTAATTTGGCCTTGTAGGTATTGAATTATCACGTCGGAAATAAAAAAATAAAATTTAGATTTTTAAGGAATTTTGTTCTTCAATCTTAGTTCTTGACAGAAGCTAGGAAAATGAATTTTTTGATTCGATATTTAAGAAATGTGATCTGTAGGATTTTACCTTTTATTTGAGCAATTTAATATCAAAAAATCTTCACGGGTTCATTAAGTAATAATTTTGTTGCGCGAGCATACTAAATATCATATACACTATTACGCCTTGGTCCGATATCATCTGTTGGTGGATGATGTCGTAGGTTATTAGGAAAATTTAGGTTTTGTCTAAAAACCTACGGAATTATTTAAACGCGTGAGTTTAGAAAAATATTCAGTTCAGGTATTACGTTTTCTCTAAATCATTGATTTATTCCGGAATTCAAAACACTTTCAGGTCATTTCTCTAAATTTCCAGAGCATTTTTGGCATTTAGAAGAATCTCAAATTTAAGCATGGAATTCCTCTTTAATTTGTTTCATAATTCATTTAGAGTTTGGAGTTCAAATATAATAAACTAGTATAATTTAAAAGATTTGCAATCGTTAGAAAATGAATCGTTCAATGAATAATTTTTAAAATCAAAACTTTTCAATTAATTTTATAAGCAACAATTTCTTCTCCTTGAAGGTATACTTTATTCCAAAACTGTTTCTTTTGTCTCTGTTTAGGATGATAATCATATTCGACCTATAACAATATTTTACAATAATTGCAAGTACATTACCCACAGATAGTATCGGACCACTTACCAGGTGACCTATGAAAAAATAAGCCTTGAATTTGAAAGGTATCACGTGAGAAAGACAAAGATAAAATTCCGATTTTTAAGGAATTTTATACGTCAACTTCAACTATTGGCGGGGGCTCGGAAAATTAATTTATTGATTTGATATTTGAGAAAAGTGATCTTTAGGATTTTGCCTTATATTTGAGCCATTTAAGCTTGAAAAATATTTACAGGTTCATGGTCCGATACTATTCGATCGAAGGGAGAAATGAGAGCGACTTTAATGCAAAATTACAAACTGCCATTAACAAAAAATATTATAGGAAAATCAGTATAGGCTTATAACCATTTTTCTATAATTTTTCGATATTATAGAAAAATCATTATAGAAAACGATTATAGGATGATCAGCAAGGAAATAAATAATACAACGATATTGAAGTAATTAATGTAAAAAATAGACAAACTACAAAGAAGCGATTTACTTTAGACCACTCATAATCTTATATGGAAGTACACAAAAATAGAATCCTTAAAAATCGCTTCAAATTTAATTGAAAGCCATGAAAAACCTTTGGGATTATCTTGAAATTCCTTGCTAATTTAGAAAATACTTCTATATCCATTAAAATTTATTGAAATCTTTTAAAATCCGTCGACATCCCTTGAAATCTTTTAACTACTTTTAAATTTCTTCGAAATCATTGAAATAGTCAGTAATCATTTAAAATCCCTTAAAAATAAAATAAATTTGATTCATTCCCTAAAGTTCTTTAGCAATCCCCTGCAATGTTTGAAATCCACTTGAATCCTTAAAACCCCGGAAGATTCAATAAAATCCATTATATCTTGTGAAACTTCTTGAAATACCATAAATTTCTTTGACATCTTCGGAATCGCTAAGAATCCCTTGAAATTTAATTTAATTCAATTCATTTTCTAAATTTCTTCAGAAATCCCTTCCAATCTTTGAAAATCTTACAGAATTCATTTAAATCCCGTGCAACTTTTTGAATCACTTGAATTCTTTTGGAATTTCTTAGAATCTCTCAAAATATTTTCTTCGGAAATCGTGAAAATCCACTAAAATTAAATGAAATTGAATTCACAGAAAGAACAGAAGTGAATTTTTATTGCGGGTAATTTTCAAGTAGATAAATTTGATTTTTTCCGCATAAAAGCAAAACAAGATTCAATAGAGTTGATATGGTAACCGTTTCCCATGTGGTGGGTAAATCTTAACACGTGAAGGTAATTTTTGTTGCAGGTAAAGATTACTCTGAAATCGCTCTAAAGATTACATTTTGTTTTTTTTTTCTGTGAGAGAAATTGTTGTTAAATCTCGAACAATTAGTGAGCTCTTTTTTTCACTAAATAACACGAGATAAGAGAGTGGGACTCAAAAATATTATTTTTACCTTACTGACGTATGAATCTTTGATAGAAAAAAATATATATACCTGCAAATTCTTGAGCAGTTTTCCAATATTTCTGATTCATGAAAATCTCGAGGTTGACACAGTTCATCCAATAGCATATTTTTTGAGTCGATGAGAGTTTTGCGTTTGACCATAATGCTGATCAGCTTGATCAAAACGGCAAAAACGGCAAGAAAATGAAATAAAGTTTCCATATTATTGACAATGTTCTCAGTATCTCGCAGAAGATATATCAAAATGGAAAATGTAAAAATAGAGTAAATAGTTATCATAAAGATAGAGTATATACGGTAAATCCAAATTCTCCATTGTGAGTTCCAAGTTAGTGGCCTCCACATTCCAAAATATTGAAAAACTGTATATGACATTTGGCCGATATACATTTGCGGATTTTTTTATAAAATCAGTTCCTATAAATAACTTTTCATAAAAAGTAACCCTCAATTATGAATTAGTGAAAACTGATGAAATTACAACTTATAATTAGATAAATGAGTGGTAGACTTTTGGCTATGTTATCAGTCATTTTTCATAGATTCAGATTTAGTGATTATGATATGAATGTAATTATTTTTTACTTCACTTGAACGAATTGCACAAGATAATTAATAACAGATTAAATCCTGAGGTATCAAAAGTGCTGTAGCTCCTTCAAATCTCTCGTTTATTAAAAATTATCCAATTTCGAGAATCAAAAAAATTTACGGCCCAACTTCTCGATCCTAGAAACCAAGAGTCAGTTTCTTTTAAGGATTTCACCAAAAAACTTAGGAGAAATGTTTTACAAAATGCAATTCTTCAAATATTCAATCCGGAGGCTGAAAATTTTTCAAATCTGTTACACAACATACATCTCCCATAAAATCTTAGAAATTATAGAACTCACTTGAAAGTTAATTTAATTAAATTTATTCTCTAAGGTTCTTGCTAATACTTTTTCGAGCCTATTCAATTTGATTTAGTAAATAACCAAGATAAGTTTAGAATTGAGAAATATTTACTATTCCTAATAAGGTTTTTGATTATTTAAAGAGCTTCTATGTAACGCTATTGTCCCACACGGTAACTTTTCTTATTGTCTGCCGTTCGAGACCTTGCGACCGCGGACGTGAAAGGGTAATGTTGTTGCTGTGGTGGCTCGCTTAGCTTGGCTAGGCAGTATTCAGTTTTTTTCCCGTTCCATTCCGACTTTTATGCTGGGCACTTGTGACTTTTTTTCTGAGACCAAGTTCGACGCACTACATTATTCAAAGTGATATTGATTATCGGTTCGAATTCCGGGTTATGCCTCCTCGGATTATCGTGACGTGAAGAGATGAATAATCCACGAAAAGCGTCTAGTGTTTTTTCCCTTATGGATTCATTGTGAATTAAAGTGACTTTCCCGTCTCGATCGTCTTCTGGTATTATGGGACGTATTACCTCCAGTTGCATCGGGATCGATCTTTCAAGAAAGGGTCGTGTTCTTAGCTTTCGGAGCTTAGAACAGGGCTTAATTTACAAAACTAACTAAATATTTTTTATGTGACATGTGATTGTTTATGAGTTGACTTTAAATTGACAATACGCCTCCCTCACTGCCCCACGTCAGCCGTAATTAATTTGCCAACAGTTCTCGTAAAAATCCGTTATAATCCCTCAAAATCTACTACATACATATATAATTCAAAAAAAAAGTTAAACAACCACCGCAGGGTCCCACTAAGAGCAACTGCCATCCAAAAAAATGTCAATAGCCCCCAGTAGCAACGCGGTAAATCACACCTATGGCCACGTCTCACAACCGTGAGATGGGTGGTCATAGGCAACGACAAAATCACAACGACAGGCCGGCGAAACCCTCGTGTGTCTTGAGGACACGAAGCGACCCAAGGATGACAGCTTTCTGCATCCATCTTGCCTTGGCATATTTTTGGCACGCGGGTATGGCTTTAAGGTTACGAACCAGTAATAGTTGCGCACCTCCGAGAGCACCTATCACAAGGACAATTACTTGTACCGAATATTTTGGGTACAGTCGTTGTAGCTCTCTTTTAAGGTTCGTTTCTCGAAGTCTTGGGGAACAATGTTAGGCCTCGAGTTCGCAACGGAGACTGCTGCCCGAAAATCATAGTTCCAGAAAATTTGGCACTTATCGTTTCGGACAATCGACTCTATCTCCTTTGGAGCGTTCGGCAGGGCAGGGTCGCGGCCAACACCCTAAGAGCGACAAAGATGGTAATAAAGCACTCTTAGGGCCGCGTCGTCCCCGCGTGGGTCGGACACCCTGATAGTATGTGTTCTAGGTACTCAGCGTGTGCATGACACGCTCTGCACCTATCACTGGGAACTTCTTGACATAAAATGCGCTCACGGTATGCTAAGGTGGAAATGACACCGTCCTGGCATGCAAAAATAAAACTCTCTGTACCTGAATTAAGCCCTGATGATTTGAGGAAAGCAAAAGTTTGCTCCTTCGACAAGGACTGTTTTTCTAAATTTCTGTGAAAGTTTCCGTGCATTTTCTTGTCGAGTAGCTCTGGGTGAAAATTTTCAACCTCTACTCTCTTCACTTTTGTTTTTAGAAGTGAAGCATCTAGATGAAGTAATGCACTTTCCTCACTTCTGATGATAAAATTCAGGCCAAGGGTCTCGGCCGCTTGCTCCGCGGCTTTGTAAAGAAACGCTCCTTCGCCAATCATCTCGTGGTTCCTGACCATCTTTAGGAGAGGATCTCTGCCATTCGCAACGATGTAAGCTGTACTTAGAACAATCCGGTTATGAAGACACTGGAGATTCAGAAGTCCGCGTCCGCCTTGACGGCGTGAAATATATAATCGCGGAACTGACGAATTTATATGCAAGCTTTATATATATATATATGATATAAGGATGGGCAAGGATGGATAATGCTCTACAAGGATGGACGAACCCTTTTCCCTAGCTGCTCGTGGGAACAACAATGACAACACCAAACATAGCTGTGGGAAGTGCGGTTCAAAACAATCAAACGCGCAGGGCTCCCGACAATGGTTCGGACAACAATGCCGACTACCCTAGAGTTGGGGGAGCCAATCAAGACGGAGTCAATGCGATTGACCGGCGGAATCTCAATACTTTTGTCTGGACGGATCGACTCAGGGACGACCTGCTGGAGTGCTATGATACCAGTATGGCCCCTGAACGAAGAGGTTACATGGCGCGACTGCATGCTCTGTGGTGCGAGAAACACCCAGAGCTCTTGGATTTTTCGCAAAAACGTCTACGAAACCGTGCCGAGGACCTGCGAAAAAGGGGTTATTTAAGCGGAGCACCTACTCAACCGCAGCCAGAACAAGCCGGCAACAGAGAAAGAGAGGCGACACTGAGACCAACCTCGAACACTGTATGATGAGCTTCGTGGAAATTTTTCCTAAAATTTCGACCTCTGGACTATCAATTGTTGTGTGTACAGTGTAGCGATAACTTTGGCAGATGCAAACAGTACGCGTCCCGCATTCAGTGTGTGATTGACCACATAACATTTGGCAGGACTTTTACTGCTAACACTGATAGAAATAAATAGATGGTACAGAAATATTTATGATAAGATTAACCCTACTTTATTGCTGGTAGGGATACAGCCATACAGGATGTGTGTTTTGGCCAACCAATTCTTGTTGCTTATGAAGGCAGACGCGCAGGCACGAGCGAGATGCACCTGTTGTAAACAAAACAAACCGAGTCGGGTAAATCAGTCATTCAAAAGGTATTGCTAAATGACAACATTTTCGAGATAGTTCGCTTAGGTAAATGTTCATAGAATCACACATTTTTATAATAGCAATACATATATTACGGCTTTGTACCATAAATATAAATAAGTTGTATTTATCATATTTCAGTAAGTGCATTTCATACTCTTTGTGAGTGAATTACACGTATTATATTATAAATATACTCATAATTTTTCAACCCACGATCGTATGGTTAAATCACCGTCATCATTTCTATCAGTGAAGGTTCGAAAGTTCGCGCGCGAACTGCGGATCCGTCATCACAACATCAACAAGTCAAAGCTACTGACCATCAGGCAGTATATTGTTGACAGAATTCGAGTACTATCTAACGCTAGGAGAAGTCTAGAGCGGAGAGAGAGGTGGGTCAGAGAAAATCAACAGTTTTTGTCTGACCCATCTCGACTTTTTCAAGGCCCCCAGTTACTGTCGACCATCCGCCCAAACCAGAGCAGGTCGAAGCATTTTGGAGAGAAGTCTTCGAAGTCCAACATCCACTTGAAGAAGGCTCAAAGAACATAAATAGCTTCAAGGAGCTGTGCAATGCCCTCATAACAGCTGAGGAGGAATGCCCACTTATCACTAGCGAGGAGGTAAAAAACGTATTAAGAGGCATGAAGAACTATTCCGCTCCGGAACCAGGTGGTATCAAGACCTTCTCGTGGAAGAAGTTTTCTTCAACCCACCAGCATCTGGCCCGAATTTTCACCTCATATCTAAAGTCGGAAGAGCTTATTCCGGAGTGGTTGGTGGAAGGGCGCACAGTGCTCCTGCCGAAGACGGGCAACTTAGCTGACCCTAAGAATTACAGGCCAATAACTTGTCTGAACACACTGTATAAGATCTTCACAGCTATCCTAAATGATAGGATTGTTCGGACAATTGGACCTGTGTGGCGAAAGATGTATGAACAACGCGGCTCAAAGAAAGGCGTAGCAGGATGTCGGGAGAACTTGCTCATCAGCAGATGTGTCTGTAAAGACGCAGCATCCTATCAGCGATTTCTATCGATGGCCTGGATTGATTACCGGAAAGCTTTCGATTCAACCTCCCATAGACTTATCATCTGTCTGTTGGAAAGCTTAAAGGTTCATCCACAAATAGTGAGGTGCATAGAGAGATTAATGCGGCTTTGGAAAACCAGATTTACTATCTTCTCCACACAACATCGTGTCATCACTCACAGTATCACCTTTCAGAGAGGTGTTATCAGGGCGATACCATGAGCCCTCTCCTCTTTTGCCTCACATTATTGGCACTATCTCTCGCACTTCGCCATTCCGAAGGGTACCACTGCAGCAAACCTGGAAACCGAAAGCATAAGGTCACATATTTTACATGGATGATCTTAAGATCTATGCTAGAAATCAAGAGAAACTACATCTAGCTCTAAAAATGGTCAAAGAGTACACTCAAGAGATTGGAATCGAGTTTGGGTTAGATAAATGCGCCAAGGTTGATTTGAAGAAAAGAAAACTAAATGGCATCCCCGAAGATCCTGAGCTCGTTGACAGAAGCGCTATACGGCACCTTTGCGCTGGAGAGATCTATACATACCTGGGTGTGCCACAGAGCTGCATTCAGGACGTGACATCTATAAAGGTTACTCTCCGATGCCGATACAAACGTCTCATCCGACGGATATGGTCTTCCGAACTGTCGGCGAGGAACAAAGTATCCGCAACGAACGTGCTTGCCGTCCCCGTAGTATTGTATTCATTTGAAGTAGTTCCTTGGACGAAGGACGAGCTCAGATCCCTCGATATCGGGTATCGAAAGGTTATGCACATGAGCAAAAGCATGCACCTTAAGTCTTCTGTTCCACGACTGTACATCTCACGCCGTCAAGGTGGTCGCGGAATACTGAATCTTGAATGTATTCACAACAGGTTTATTCTGGGTACAGCACATATGGTCGGAAATGGACAACAGCCTCTTCTTAAAATGGCCAGGAAACACGAAGAAGTGGGTAAAGGGGCATTTCTGTACAAAGCAGCGGAGGAGGCTGCTGAAACACTCGGCCTTGACTTCAATATCAGGGGTGAGCAAAATGCATCAAATCTTATCCATCTTGAATACTCACTCCTGAAGGCCCTGATTAAGATGGCACATGAGAAAAACTTCCGCGAACAGCTCCTCGACAAGAGGATGCTTGGCATCTTCCACAGAAATGTGGAAGATCAGTCGATGTCGTACGAGCTAACGTTTGCTTTCCTTAGATCACCCGGATTGAGGTCGGGCACGGAGGGCTTCATTTTGGCATGTCAAGACGGTGTCACTTCCACTCTAGCATACCGTCGCCACATTTTGAGCCTAGACAATCCCGATGATAGCTACAGAGCGTGTCATGCACACCCCGAGCACCTAGGACACATACTGTCTAGTTGTGCAACTCATGCGGGAACGACCTAAATCCAAAGGCACAATGCGGCACTGAGAGTGCTTTATTACCATCGCTGTCACTATTACGGCATTAGCCCAAATACCGCGCCGCTAAACGCTCCTAGGGAAATAGAGTTAATTGTCGAAAATAAGAAATGGCGTATATACTGGAACTTCATATTCTCGACAATTGTTTCTGTTGCGCAATCCAGGCCTGACATAGTTCTCCTTGACTTCGAGAAACGAACCATGTTCGTTATCGAATTTTCGGCACCAGCTGACAAAAACGTCATAGCCAAGGAGAAAGAAAAGAAAGAGAGGTATAAAGATCTTATAAGGGAGTTGCGACGGTTATACCCGGAATATTCTGTTAAGCTAATCGTCTTGATCATCGGCGCTCTTGGAGGTGTCAAGGTTTCACTGGTTAATAGCCTGAAAAGCATCCCTGCGTGTCAACAAAAGGCAGTCGTCCTTGGGTCGCTTTGTGTCCTCAGGGTGCACGAGACTTTTGCCGGATCATCGTATTGAATTTGTCGCAAACTGTAACCACCTATCTCACGGTCGTGAGACGTGGTTACAGCTGAAATTTTACCGCGATTTCGCTGGGAGTGGGTGCAATTTTTCAGATTAGCACCCGCTCCCGGCGAAATCCTGTGGTTGTCCTTATGACAAACTTTTACCTATATCATTGATATTGGAACATTCCAAGAATTTCAATTTTTTAATTTCTTCTCATGTAACGCCGTAAAGTACGCAACTCTATTTATCACGAAGAAAACGAGTGATGATTTAGCACATAGTCAGGCGTAATAATTAGTAGTAGTAGTAGTAGTAGTATACCATTAAGCCATTTCCCTTTCAGGGTAGGCGTCACACTACCCGATTCGGGTAGTGTTTCTAGGTCGATATAATATCAGATATATAGGTATTAAGTGTATCTCCAAGCGAATCAATTTTAACATCTTTGACGTTTCATAATTGATATACCATTCACATGTTACTGTCCACAGCGCAGCAAACAAGTGATGGAAGCGTACATAGTCAGGCGTGCTGTAATCGGCAGCGTCTGACAAAATTACTCCAGGCATCTGGTAGTTTGGTTTCCGAAAAAAATGACAGAAGCAATTTTTTTAATGAGATAGCTACGTTGAGGGGTCCTCTTTGACAGATCAAAATCGCTAGAACAGATCAATTGCCAAACCGGATTTTTTTAAAAATCGTTCCAAAAGTTACATTTGTTTCGACGGATAATTCCCATTGCATTGTAAGGCAAAATGTTCAACAGGAAAAAGAGAAAACTACAAAATTATGAGAAAAGCTTTTCAAAAATAATCCGGTATCTTCAACAGGTTCCGAGTTATGGTATTTTGAAAAATTCCAACCTTTTGGATTTTCAGTGGAAAGTCAGTCGATTAAAAAAATACTGCGTACGTTTGTACCTGATTTCTGTATGAAATAGTACATTCCCAGCTAACACAGTTACCAGTCTGAGTAGGCACATGCTTGTAACAAGATTCAGAAATAAAGTGACTATATTTGAAACGCTCAAAATCAGAACGCTGGTAGTAGAAATGAGGGGGGGCGGGGTCAGATTCAATATGTTTACACTAAGAAAGTCTTCAGTCATGAAACACATTCATTCAAATATATAATATCACACGCAATGTTGAAAACTCAAAATTGATTGGTCGAGAACCCAGATAGAAAATCAGAAGCCTCGAGAAGGAGAAAAAAAACCTTTTTGCGGGACGTTTTGCAAAAAATCGTATTTCACTGAACGTTTTGCAGGACATTTACCTTCGTAGGACATATTGCTCAAATGCGGGACTGTCCTGCGAAATACAGGACGAATGGTCATTTTATCCAGAAAACTAGTCATTACTGACTTCCCTGATTCCCCAGTGACAATATATTTCCCACTCAAAGCAGTAACATGTTACAAGCGAAGCAGGTATCATTATCCTGTCATAGCAATCACATGCTTGTAATAAACTGATGTTTGGGAAAACAACGTGCAATGACAGATCAACCTCAAAATATACAGGCTTTCGAAATAAAAATTATTAATACTCTTGCAAAAATGTTAGAATGGGACATAAAGTAAATGATTACTAATTTCCGGGAAAATGATATAATATTATAGAGTTCTCAATTGATGAAATAACATATAAACTCATATTTTATAAACGAAATAGCGAAATTCTTCAGCTGAAACTTTACGAAAACGAAGTGAGATATGTCACTTCTAAACTCTAATATTAGAGGTTAGAACCAAAATGTAAATAAATGTAAATAAAAATGAAAAATTGAATTTCAACTAATTAAATAAAATATTTATCTTCGAATAAATTTTTTACATACGAAGTGTTATTCTTATTATGTTGAAATTAAAAAGCTGCCTTCAAAAGTTTTCTATAATAGATGTATACATATACATATACAATACGTATTTTATCCATAAAAATATGCAGCAATTAGAAGCTTTTTAAGAATTATCGTGAATAATTACAAAAAAAAAAGTTTTTCAGGATTTCCAGGGAAATTAAAGATTATTTTTTATTTTGAAAGTTAATTTTATGAAAATATTCCGAAAGATTTCAAAAGATTCCCAAAATTGTCTAAAACAGAATCTGGAAGATTTCAAAGAAATTTTTTTAATTTTGTAGGATTTTTGTAATATTTTAGGAAATATTCGAATGAGTTAAAAAAATATTTTGATTTTTCGAAAGAATTTCCAAAATAATTTAAAATTTGAAAGAATTAAAAAATTTGTTAAACAAAATGTAGATTTTTGAAGATTCTGAAATAAAATATTGAATTAAAAATATTTCAGAGCAAAAACAAATTTTTATGTATAAATAAAAATTTAACAGAGATAAACGTTTATTTTTTAGCCTGCTGGCCTTAAAAAATTGAC
>CAKNYM010054393.1:506316-544279 GCA_932195095.1 Andricus curvator | reverse complement strand
ACATAATCGAGCGCGAAGCGCGAGATAAATATATGATCGAGCGCGAAGCGCGAGATCCAACAGTCGCGCGCCGTAGGCGCGCTCAAACTTGCGAGCGAAGCGAGCCGCGCGCGAAGCGCGCCATGAGAATGTGCCCGCGAAGCGGGCAGATTTTTTAAGTTATATGAATATATAATTTTTCTAAGATTTTTGAGAAAAGCCAGAAAGATTTTTGAAGATCTAAGATATATTGAAAAATAATCTAGAAAAGTACTTGTTGGCATGCCGTTTTGCTCTCTCATTAGTAATCAGACTACTATATGATTCATTATCTATTCCTGACTAAAAGTATTACGTGGCCTTAGAGTATAATTATCGCTCATAAAAGAATACCAATCCATTATTATAATTTAATGAAATTTGAAGAAATTTAAAGAACCATGACATAATTACAAAATGATTTGTGTATACGTCAGGTTAGCGTAGTAACCTGGAAGCATAAAAAAAGCATTCTACATGTGTTTTGTTGAAAATGTGTCGTTTTAGGTAGAAAATTAATCTCCTTTGGTGGAAAATCGTCTTTTTGGCTAATATTCAACTATTTAGTTTAATGTTAATAAAATGTCCCTCTCTAGCAAAAAAACTTTTCACTTTATTTTCTCGAAATCGAATAATATTCTTTAATCAAACCTATTTTGCATCTATTTCAAATTACTTATTTCCAGCAAAAAGCACTCACATGAAAAATGTATAATATTTTTAATACTTCATCAGATAATTTAAAAGTTTTAATAACATAGGACAAGAGAATTAAAAAGCACAAATGCTTCTTAATTTGTAAAAGATTTATGCATTTTTTAAATTAAAATAGATTATTCGTAGATTTTGTTTTCAAAATTTTTAATTCAATAAATGAAATAACTTCTCGTAGCAAAAGCCAATCACGTTTCCAATAACCATGATTGCGCGATTTTGCAGAGACGTCGTTACAACATTTTTTTAGATAGTATTTTAAAAAAATAACACTTATTCTACTATTTCCTGAAATTATCCGCGAATAGCAACCATTTCTCTATGATTTAAAATATTTAAAAAATTTTTAAGCTTGTTTTGAAATTCGACGAGATTCAAGGTATTTTGTTAATTTCAAGGGATTTCAAAGGATTTTTAGGAATTTGTGGAATTTCGAATGATTTTTTATTTTTTTTCTTAGGATTTCAGAAAATATCAAAGGATTTCAAATGGATTAGAGAACTTTAGGGAATGAAGGAAATGAAATCTCAAGGCAATTGTGGGGATATTTGAGTATTTCTATGCAATACGGGAATTTCAAAGATTTCATAAGATTTCCGAAAATTTATAATGGAAGCTTATGTTTAATATTTTCGAAATTTGCAAAACCCTATTTTGCAACTATTTTTCAGAACTTATGTTACTATTGACACTATTTTTAATGTATTAAGTAAGTCCAAGGCCTGTACAAGAATAAATTAATTACAAAACATTTTCAATGAGAAAATAAATTCTGCTTCGAAACATGACGTTTTGTATTTAGTAGATCGATATTACAATTTTTCAAAAAGTTTTGAACTAGATTCGAAGAAAGATAATAAAAAAGAAACAACTAAAACAATTGCGCGGCCTCAGAGTGTAATTATCGCTCATAGAAGCATACCAATTATAATATAATGAAATTTGAAGAAATTACTATGGAAACTCAGGATAGATTCAGTCTACTGACAAAGGTGGAAACGAAGGTAGTCAACAATTATTTTTCTCTCCTTATAATAATGCTGCTAAACGCAATATTGAAGATCACTTTTACAATTTTAATTTTCATTCTTGTTTCTCAAGAAGTGTCAAATGATCCAGAATGGAATCGTCTTCTTGTGAAGTATATCAAGAAAGATTTGAAAACCTCTCAAGTAGTAATAATTGTTGATGCTTATACTGAAAGTCATGATTCTATTTTAGACACCATTCGAAAAATCCAGCAACATCTTCCCAGCAAGATAATTAGTTCAACAAATCAAAAACTGAGAAAATCTTGGAATGGAAGTCTGACAACTGCAGATTTGTTTGTCACGATTCAATTTATGGGAGCAAATCTAACAGTTCATGCATTAACGGATGTCCTGATTCAATTATTAGCATATCAAGTCCGACCAAAATGTTTGATGATCTTCTTGGCAGTGAAAGAAAACCTGAGTTATAGAGCCATACTCGAATATATGTGGTCTAATTATTTTTTGGACTTGACCATTCTTTCGATGACAGAACATGGAATCAATCACACAGTTTTGTATCAAAATCGTCATCAGATTGCTACCTTACATTTTTTAAATCCGTTTCATGACACATACACAAAAGTAAACTACAAGGGGGACCTTAAATTATTCCCAAAGAAACTGCAGGATCTAAATGAATTCGAAATGAAGGTTGGATCATTTGATTATCCACCGTATGTTTACGTGAAACGGAATTCTTCAGGACATCCGCTAGAAGTTTCTGGACCAGATGCCTTAATTGCAAAAGCACTTTCCAAAGAAATGAATTTTATATTATCAGAAGTTCCATCTGGAGAGGAATCATTTGGTCGTTTAAGTTGTAATCAAGAAAATGAAACGTCCGGGTTACTAAAAATGTTATGGCGACATGAAATTCGGTTCATTACTAACCAAGCAGGCATTATCAGCAACTGTGAAAAAGCGAACAAAGCCAGTGCAAGCACTGGTACAGTAGAGCTCGTTGCTTTAGTTCCAGTGACAAAAGATGAGAATTATTCTTGGTCTCCTTCAACAAAATGGATTTACTTGTGCATAGTGTTTCTAACAATCTGGATCATCACTGGCTTATTGAAATTCCAAAGTGACTTTTGGGCTTGGTTCGAGATACTAAGAGCAATGTTAGGATTCACCGTACCTCGAGAGCCTAACACTTTATCAGAAAGAATCGTATTCATTTCGATTCTTATATCGTTTTTGATATTCGCTTCCAACATATTTGCAATTTTAACAGATCTAAAACTGACAAAGAATTCAGAGATGAGCATTGACACTGTACAGGAATTGATAAACTCAAACCTTACCCCAATAATGCAAGAAAGATATGCAGTGGTCCTGATATTATTCAATGAATCCATAATTACAACATTAGTAAATAAATCTATTGTTTCTAAACACGATCAAGAATGCATAGATATTTTATTGAGAAACAGGAACGTGACTTGCATTCTCAGGGAATCAATAGCGCAAATTGCAATTCAAAAGCATAAAGATGAATATGATAATGATGTGATGAAAATGGTCAAGGAAAGGATAACATTTGCGCTTAAGATTTTCCAATTTGAGACGAAATCGCCGTTCCTCGGAAAAGTTAACAAAATTATAGCAAGATTATTAGAAGCCGGTCTCGTTAATCAGTGGGAGAAGCAGGTTTCGCAACCTTTGAGGGAGTTAAATAAACAGGAAAATGAGGAAGAGGTTGATTCAGTCAATGTTCTTAATCCACTGATTTTCTTTTTGTCTTGTGGATGCGTACTTTCAATTGTGGTTTTTATTTGTGAAATACTTGCGAATTATATGGAAAATCGCATTCACGCATGTGTGTTCTTTCGTAAGCTAGGAAGCGTATTCTAAAGGGTACTCTTCATACTTACGAAGATCTCGGCACAAAGTTTTAGAAACTAGTACGTTTCACTATGTTTGTCCACTCGTATTTGAGAATGTATCGGAAATAAACAATTCTGCGAATAAAAATTACTGCATCGTAAAAGAAGAGCATATTTGGATCCTAAAAAAAGTATAATCAATTTGAAATCGGCGAATATGCAGTTTGATTAGCGGCGCTCAAAACAAATGTTCAAAAATTCCTCGTTCGCAGTGTCTTTAAATTTTCTTGATTTTTAATTTTTTTTTTTTGACCCAGTGGTCAAAAAAGGTTTTCCAATTATTTTTTGAATATGAGTTCATTATTTTTCAAGAAATCATTCCTATTTGGCTATTTAAAAGCGTACCGCTATTTAGCGCTCAGACTCGCTCTTTAAAAATAGATTTTCTCTCGATATTTGCAACATAAAAATTATTGCAAATCAGGAATCGTTTGCTCAGACTTTGACGGAAAAAAGTTTTCAGGGAAGTTTCGTGGACGGAAAACTTCCAGTGGCATAGTTGTTCCTTGATGTTTGAGGAAAACTTCGACAAAATTTGAGCCAAATAATTTTCTCTGTTTTTAAGATACGAGCGATTTTTTATGGCTTGGGCGCGCACTCGATTCGAGTTGACCGGCGCGGCGTCCTTGTACCGACCACAGTGGTCTACTGTTCATAATCGCCCATAGGTCGTATTTCTTAACCGATTTTAAAGTTCTTTTTTTATGAATGCTCAGCATTAAATTTATAAGAGAATTTTGGTTTGTGATTTTTCAATTTTTCTCACAGAGCAACAATATAATTTTTATTAATTCGCAGTCCATTTTTGTCCCTGGAAAGTTTTCATGTACTACCTCAATTTCAAGGAACTACCTCTTAGAAAATTATTGATTAAAATACGAAAAATTTTTGAAGACTTATTCGACCTCCAGTTATGTTAAAGAAAATTGAATTGGGCCGCATATTCATCGATTTCAAATTAATTATACTTTTTGCGGATCCCAGTACGCTACTTTTTTGCGTTCTAGCGATTTCGATATCTAGCATTTTTTGTATTCGTCCCACTTTACTGTATATAGAGTTGTCTTAATAAAGTTTGTATACACATATATTGTTAGTTTTTTATTTAAATAATGTGAATACTTCCATCTATGTTTGAAAAAGGACCGTCCATAAACGAAATTAACAATTCAAGGGGTGCAAGAGGTCCGTTGATGTACCGGTACGAACCAGAATAAAACGTTTAGTACGTTTCCTGATGATGGATTTTAACGAAGTTACCAAATGTTGTCAAAAATGGCCCTGCAACGGTACAGGTCAAGAATAACCCAATTAGTATAATAATTTGTTTTCTATTTGGAACTTGACACTCTTTTCCCTATTCTCCTCTATATCCCTTTCTTAAAGGATTCTTTTTTTTCGTCTGTTTTTATTTAGTTGAATTTTCTTTTTTTTTTTTTGCTAAGGATAGATTTTTACATTATCGTCCTAACGAGAAGGTATTGGTTTTATTTAAAATTTGACTTAGTCGGTTTTCATTAAATTCCCACGTTTCGAGAGCCTGTGTCAGAAAAAAACTATTTTTACAAAGGTGTATGTCTGTCTGTAGGCGCGATAACTTTCGAAAAACTGATCAGATTTGATTGACCTTTGGCACACGTTTTTAAAGCATTAAAGGAAAGAACAAGTTCGTTAAATAGCTATTTTTGACCAATGGTTCTGTTTTTATCCATCGAAAATGTTTTCAAAAAAATAAAATTCCATTTTCAACCCAAACTGTACGAAACATGAAAAAAATGTTAGGAAAGAAAATTGTACATCTTGAAAAGATGAACAAATTATGTGGATACCATTTTTCGATAATTCACATATTTTTAGTTTGAATAGGGAAAAATTATAATAAAAAAATTGTTCATCCAAAATAGATCTACAAATTTGTTGTTAATTATTTTTTTATGGGACCCGTAGTTTTCGCTTTAATTCGCATTAATTTATTTTCAAATCGATTTTTCATTTCTCCACAGCGTTCTTCTAATTGTTTCATTTTCATTCTAATTTGAGTTTATTATAAATCCTACACTCCTAGGACCAATTACAGGATTACGTGTGAGCTTACATTAAATATTTAATATTACTTTTATGTAGCATTATAATTAATTCATCATAAGATTAGTATAAATAACGGCTTATCTAAAAAAAATACGTTGCTCAATTACATAGAATGCATATTGCATAACATATTCTCTTATGGCTTGAGTAAATGCATTAAAGGACATGGACTGTAAGTCTATACGAGAGTCGCTATTTGTATTACAGATCGCACACATTCGTTGAATTGGAGTTCTAGATCCAGAGCTATGTAGATAAAATGGTATACTGGCACGAGCATAATATTGAGGTACTGCAAATGGAATCTGACTCAGAAGATATGGGCTGTCAATGTAGCTTTTCAAGATTTTGAAGAGAAAAATGATCATGCTAACAGTTCTTCGATTCTCTAATGTCAATTCGTTGAATCTATCACATAATTTCTGGTAGTCTGAGCCCGGAGGTAAGAACTGGCCAACAGTTTTCCAAAGCAAAAACTTTAAAAACCTCTTCTGGCATTCGTCTATAGCCTCCATCAAATAGCGAGTATCAGTGTACCACACCACCATTCCATACTCTAGCCTGGATCTCACCAATGAGTAATACAACATTTTAAAAGTACTTGGCCTATTAAACCTTTTACATGTTCCAAATAAAAATCCCAGAGATCGATTAGCCTCTCTAACCGTATTATAAATTTGCGTATTAAACTTCAAAGTACAATGTAGATAGATACCCAGATCTTTAGTTTGTGAAACATGCTTGAGAAGCTCATCAACGATTTTGTAATGATATTCAATTAGATCAGTTTCGCGCGAAAAGTTTATAACCTTGTATTTATCAGGATTTACATCAAGCGAGTTTCCTGCACACGAAGCAACAAAATTGTCAATATCCAATTGCAAGTCCAGACATTCTTCCATACAGTTTATAGCTTTGAACATTTTTGCGTCATCGGCATACAACAACAAATGGTTCTTTATTGAGAGACCAACATCATTCATATAGAGTACAAATAAAAGTGGACCTAGATTTGAACCCTGAGACACACCTAAAGTTGGAACAAATAAGTACGAAGAGTGCCCATTATATTGCATAATCGTTTTCCGGTCTCCGAGATAAGAGTTAATAATCTTGAGAACTTTATCCGGTATTTCTAGCTTATTTAAATCAATTATGATTTTACTGTGGCTAATGCTATCAAAGGCCTTAAAAATGTCCGTGAAAACTACATCCACTTGTCTATTGCACATTAAAAAAAATGCAATTATTTGTAATAATGTAACAAGATTAGATATAGTTGACCTTTTCGGAACAAATACGTGTTCAGAAGAAGAAAGAACAGGGCTCAAATAAGACCAGATGATCCCACTCAAGAAAATTTCCAGTATCTTGGAGAAATTGTACAACAACACAACTGGACGTTTATTAATAATTTGGGATTTGTCTCCCTTTTTAAATACTGGACAAAGTTTTGTGTATTTTCACCTACCCGGAAACCTTCCCATTGAGAATGATAAGTTGAATATAATACTTAATGGCACTGAAAGCTCTTTAGCACAAGTTTTAATCAGGGAAGCTGGGATGTTGTCAAGGCCAGTCGAGAGTTTGTTCTTTAACTTACCTATTGCTGACCGCACTTGTAGTTCAGATATGTCAACCCCATCCCCTAGGAACGAGTGAGAACATGTAATGATACCTCTAGGCAACTTAGAAGAAGGCTTATAAACACTCGAAAATAAGTCAGCGAATGAATTGATAATATATTTTGGACATGAGATTTCATTGCCACCAGAATACATAATACCAGGAATTCTGGAAACTCTATTGGAATTATTAACATGTGTCCATAATGAAGATGGTGACCTCTCAATATCCAACTCTATCCTGTTTAAATACTCATTGTACTTCTGTTTAATTTTACATTTTAATTGTTTTCGAAGAGACAGAAATACTTCATTATGATATTCATTTCCGTATTTATTATAATTAATTCTGACGTTCTCTTTACGTTTTATATTTGTTATAATCTCAGACGTTCACCAGGGGGATATATAATTTTCTTAGAAATAAAAGAGTGTGAACCAATTTCATCATCCAGTATTTCATATAATTTGTTATAAAATAGGTCAAGTACTAAATTAATATCCTCACTTTGGTTAAGAAATGACCAGTCCATATTATTTAACCGATTCTTAACACCAATGTAGTCACAACCCTTAAATTTGTATCTTTTAATTGACGAATTCGTCAGAAGTTTCACCCTGAATGATGAGTCAGCTACGAAAGCTTCAAATCTCACTGTCCTGGTGGATTGTGACTATCAACAGGAAGTATTGGAATTATTTCGTTAGATACCTCACATTGAAAAGAAGAAATGACCAGATCTAGATATCGTTCATTAACATTGCGAATATCATTATATCGTGATAGGTGATTGATGTCTATAAACATATTTAGCAAAGAAGATTTTGCATGAAGTATCCCATGATTTACAAAGTTGACTAATTTTGGGGTATTAAAATCTCCGATGTATAGAATATGACAACCCCAGATGGCTGACATACCGGACAGGGCCTCAAAGAATTCCTCAAGCTCAGAAAGAGATATGTCAGGTGGAATATAAGTAGCAAACAAAATGAATTTTTTACCCTCGTATATAGTTTTGATAGCCAATGAATTGATTCTGGAAGAAGCTAAAATAATAGGAGAAATATCGATATTACCAGAAGTAAAAATAGACTTCACTGCCACAAGAACACCATCCCCAATCCTTTCCAGTTTGTCATCCCTATAAACACAAAATAGATCAGTATCAAATAATTCGGATGTACGTACATTCTGTTTTAGCCAGGTTTCAGTGAAAATCAATGAGTCAAATTCAGTAACATCTAGTGAATGTAACAATTCGCTAGTTTTGGTATTAAGCCCCCTAACATTCACACATTGTTCACACATAATCGTTTTTTTATGCAGAAACGCAAATCCGAGTTTGTAAATTACTCTCACAAATAAATATTTAGGGTTTTTAGATGTTCAGAAGAAATTTCAAAATATTTCATAATTTTTCAGAAATTTTTTCAAATTTTAAAATATTCCTAATCTCTTCGAAACTTCTAAAATTCCTGATCATATTTTGAACAGACTTAAATTTTTCTTAAAATTTGGAAAAATCTTTTAGAATTAAAAAAATTGCCTCAAAATCTTAAAAATTTTTTTCCATATTTTTAGAAACCTTTGGAAATTCGTTGAAATTTTAATTAAAAATTAATTTTTTTAAATAAATCTTTTCAAATTTACAATTATTTTGAAGTCTTTTCAAAACTTGTACTCTTTCTAAATATCTTCTAAAATGATTCGATTTTTTTTAATTTTGCAAAATTGAAAAAATTGCCTTAAAATCTTCTAGATGATTTTTTGATAATTTTGGAAATCTTTTGAAATGTTTTAAAATCTTTTTAAATATTCTCTGAGAATCAAGTTTTAAAAATAAAAAGAATTTGAAATTCTGCTACCAATCTTAAGAAATTTTTTTTTTCGAGATTTAAATTATTTTCTAATCTTATAAAAACATCTGAATATCTGTTAAAACAATTCGTTTTTCCGAAAATTGTTCTAAATTCTGCAAAATAAAAAAAATTTCCTAATATTTTCCAGATTCTTTTTCGACATATTGAAACCTTCAAAACTTGAAGTAATTCTTTTAAAATAAAACCTATATGATTGTAAACTCTCCCAGAAATCTTATTGTCAGTACCGCTAATTATTCGGTTACCGCTACAGGCTAGGTAGCAAAATGTTGACAACAGAATTATTTTCCAATTTGAATAGTTTTTTACCATTAAGATATTCTCTTTTATCAATACTGTTTGGAAAAATTCAGAAATCAATTTTATTTTTTCGATGAGTTTTAGTTTACAATATTATAATTTTCAATCTTTCGATTTTAAATTATTTAGATTCAAAATGTTGTGCTTTTATCAATTACACTTATTACACTAATTTTATTAAACTAATTTGATAAGACTAATTACAACAATAACAAAACAGTTTTAAAGGATCAAAGACTAAAAAACATTTTTAATTTTCTAATTTAGTTTTCATACGTAAAATTGGATTTTATTTCATTTCGACTGATTTCAAATGACGGTGTTTAATTTCAAACATTTTCATTTTCAAACCAGTTTTATTTTAAAATATTATATTGTTTAACGTAAAAACTTGTCAATTTTCAATCCAATCGACACCCCTTTTATTGAATATATCGATAGCAATTACTTTTACCCATATTAGAAAAGAACCTTTTTTCATCATTCGAATTTCAATACAAAAGCCTATTTAAAAAGATTAATTATAAAATAATTTCATCGTGTATTTGAAACTTACATTTTCTAGTCGAGTTAAATCAAACGATTTTTTTACTTGTTCAAAAATTGGCCAAATACTTCAATTTTATACGTATATTATCATCAGTACTTGCTACATTAGTGATTTTTCCGCGATAAGAGATCACAATTGCTGTAAACCTATCAAAGTTCTATAAAAAATAAGCAGAAGCCAACGATGATGGGAATACTTACAAATTATAAATTCAATAATTTTTCCCATTTACTTTTCGTTATTTTAAAAATATCTTCTAAGAAATTGATCAGCACCTTGAACAATTACGGGTTTTGCATTTTGTGGTGGTTGTCCAAATTTGATCGTTGGATTCTTGTTCTATTTTCAGCAATTCTATACATCAATAAATAATAATTGTAAATTATTATAGTACATTATGCAACAAGGGGCAAAAGTGGAAGATTTTTTTTGAGTTTACTGCCCGAACGAGAATATTGTTCCAGAGGGTGCGTTATCTACTTTTGCCTCGTGTTGCATATAGTATTTTATTCCACTCTCGACTGAAAGGCCACTTTTTGCTCCTGAAAAGCGGGGTCGAAACAACTTCGCATTCTGTTAGATTTTCTTAACAATTTTTTAAGAGATTTTTCGGAAATTAAAAACAATTTTCGAAAATTTTTGAATTTTTTGAAAATTTTTGGAAAAAATTACTTTTGCCCCACTAAATTTTACTTTCGCCCTACTTAATTTTACTTTCGCCGGGCTAATTTTACTTTCGCCCTTCTTATTTTACTTTTGCCCCGCAAAACTAGTTTTCGGGAATCATATCATATCACGCTTACCCCTAGAGGCTCGCCGAAAGGGAAATAGCTTAATGGTATAGAATATGCTACTTTCGCTCCGCTTATCAGGGGAAAAAGTTGGGTTTTCCGGTCGAGTGTGAAATAAAAATATTTACGCTTATAGATATTCTGTACTGATTTTTATATTGCACAATTTTTCTGCGCAATTTAGACTATTTTAGCAGTAATTGTAATTTAAAAACTGTATGTACTACAAGGAAAAATGAAACATGTTTTTTTTTATTGCAAAAGTAACGTCAAAGCTATTGAATTTTGCACTTTTAAATTGTGCGGGAAATCTTGGAGCCAATTAATGCTTATTCCTTGCACATGCGCACGAAGTTTAATATGGCTGCCGGCTGTTACCACCATTACTATGCAGTCAGGTAATGGATGCAAACAAGCCTCTCTAGTAAATTACGGCGATTATCTTGTTACCAGCTAGATGAGACTGACATACAAGTAACAATTCCTCTTATAACATGTGCTCACTTGGGAAGTTTTACGGTAGTAACAGGTTATCTGGGTTCTGTATCGAGGGCCTGAAGAAGGCTATTTTGACGAGTGTAAACGCCCTTGATACTCAAGATACTTTTTGCCCTACCCTCCTTGAAAACAAGCATGTGCAGCAGCTAGAGAATGATTGGCTTACTTGACAATCTTAGATTATAATTGAAAGGAAGAAATAGCGTACTTTGCAGAAGGGAGACTGTGCGGTACAGCGATACAATTTGTTTAAGATGAAGATAATTTCCTCTGTATCCTTACTTGCGTGGTGCAGTGTATGTGTAGCGGGCGCAAAGTTTTGTGTAGCGGCGAAGTGCGCATGTGCGAACGTCACTGGCCTGGAAGCGGCCACATTACGCCTGCTTTACGTGCATGAAAAATAGTGGAGTTCGGTTTCTCCAAAATAAATCTTCCCAGGTTCAATTTACGTCGATGATGCCTGGAGATGAAATAAAGTCTACGAAAATCTGCGTACATACAAAAAAAAGAAAGTATTTTACTTCCATTATTTTAGGAATTGTGAGGTTTAAAAAATTTCATTGAGCGTACACTGTTAAAAAAATCTGTATGAAATTTAATATACATGTGTGTGAAGCAAATATGCACTGCGGCTACTGAAATTCAATATACAAGCGTATATGAGATATAATATGGATGTATATTAAATTTAAGAAACATATATATTAAACTTAATGACACGATGTTTATGAGTTTTAATACACATCTATACTAAGATTGACACAGATGTATATTAAATTTAAGACACAGGTATATGAAAGTTAATAATACCATGCTTATAAGTTTTTCTATACAGGTATATTAATTTTAGGAGACGAGTAAAAAAATTTATATATCTTTTCGGAAAAAGCTGCAAAGAAAAAAGTTTTGACTCAAGCATTAGCAAAACCATCAGAAAAATAATGAAACCCACTTTCCATTTTTCAATATTATTGTTAAAATATTTTCAAAGTATCCTAATATATACTATGTTACATATTTTGTACAATAACCAGAAAAAACATATGTATTTCTTTTATTTTGCTAACGATTTTGCTATTGCTTATGTCAATACTTTTTTTATCGCAACTCAATCCGAAAAAATAAAATTGTTATAAGAAACAGTAGGACCACAAAAAAACTATTTGAAACACATTTTTAATATATGAAACTTTTATTTAATGTATGGTACTTAGTATCAGTCGTGTGATTGAACCTATTTTTTTAAATGTAATACTTTTAAAAGTTTTTATTTGAAATCGGAATTTAACGCTGTAACATTGTTAAAACTTTATAGGAATACGCAATTTTATATTTTAATGTAGACAATTAAAAAAATAATAATTTCTTATCAATTCGTTGTTGACAATTTTTTTAAGTTATAAATTTGTGAAGCATTAACTTTCAACTTGTTATTTGAAACATTTTTTAAACCTCATTTGCACATAAAAATACTTTTTGAGTACATTGCCAAAAAAACGCTTAAACTTAGAAAAACCAATTTACAAAGTTTTGATAATTCCTTCCAAGGTTGCCATCAAGTTTTTTACTTGAGTATCGCAAGACGTCAGTCTTCTTTTTGCTCCTTCTTCTCTCTTATCTGAGACCACTAGGGGATCTATTTCAAATATAAACCTGTAAAATAACATACAAAGTATTATGTATATACAATTAATGCATATGTATGTATACCATTAAGCCATTTCCCTTTCGGGGTAGGCGTGACACTACCCGATTCGGGTAGTGTTTCTAGGTTGATAACTTGTAGTAAATAACTACAAGTGTGGGCTCACCACACCCACGATATATAATACCATAAATGGTCCATAATAGTAATACATTTTTAGATATTAAAAATTTTAAAAATTTTGAAACAAAATTTCTTGAAATACTTGGAAACACTTTGAAATTTATCGAATTCCTTCATATCCCTTGAAACTGTTGAAATCCATAAAATCCCTTGGAATAAAATTTAATCTATTTCCTAAGGTCCTCTAGAAATGCATTAAAATCTCTTGAAATCGTACAAATCCATTAAAATAAGTAGAAATAATTTGAAACTCCTTTCATATAAATTAAATTCAAATTATTGAGTTCAGTAAGTTTATAATAATTAATAATAATTTTATTATAAATCATTATTTATATGAATATTAAATAATTTGTAATGATTAATATTAAGTTTATAATAGTACTGAATTAGGAAATTCCCGAATGGTAACATTCCCGACAGTTTATAGTATTACTGAATTTAAAAATTCCCGAATAATAAAATTCCCAACAGAAAATTGTCGAATTATAAAATATCCGAACTAAAAAAATCCCGTATATAAACAATTGAAATTTTTGTTAATAATGAAAAAATGTTATTTTTAATATAATTGTAATTTTAATAATTCAATTAACTTTATAAATATATGAAAAAAATTAATTTTTTTAATTCGGGAATTTTCTAGTTCGGATATTTTATAATTCGGCAATTTTTTGGGTGGAATTTTATTATTCGGGAATTTTCAAATTTGGTAATATTAAAAACTTTCGGTAATTTTTGAATTCGGTAATATTATAAACTGTTCGTGAAGTTTAACCGTTTGAATAAAATATCCCTGAATTTTTATTTTCTAATAATAAAAGTATAATGCTTCATCAGATTTAATTTCAAAATCATTAAATTACATATACTATTTCAAAATACAATATTAACATTGCATAATTTCAAAACGAACCTGAATATTCAGGAACTAATTTTTCATTTTCGCTGACTGATACAAATTCTTTTTTTCAGGTTAAAGTTTCAACTAAAGAAATTAATTTTCAATCAATAAGAGTAATTTTCTAACAAAAAAGAACAATTTTCAAGAAAATACATAATTTTCTTCAAAATAGTTAAATTTTTAACCGAAGAAATTACTTTTCAACCAAGACGATTAAGCCTCAACCAAAAAAGACGAATTCTTAACTAAAAAAGAAAAATTTTCAACCAAAAATAGAACATATATATTTTCTGTTTAAAAAATGAATTTTTAACAGAAAAAAAAAAAAATTTCAATCATAGAAATTAGTTGTCAACCAAAAAGATGAATTTTTCACCTAGAAACTTGATATTTTACCAAAAAAGACGAATTTTCAACAAAGCACATGAATTTCTGACTGCAAAAGATGAATTTACAACAAAAAATGTAATAGTTATATTCTCTGTTAAAGAAAATTAATTTTTAACAAGAACAAGTACAATTAAACAAAATAGTTGAATTTTTAACCAAAGAAAGCAGTTGTCAAACTAAAAACATGAATTATTCACCAGAAAACCTAATATTATACCATAAGGGACCGAGTTTTTCACAAAATAATAAATTTTTTAACCAAAGAAATTAATTTTGAACTATAATGATATTAATGATTAATCTTCAATACAAAAAATTAATTTTAAATCAAATATTTGACTTTTCGATAAAAAAGATGAATTTTCAATCATAAAGATTAATTTTCTACCAAAAAAGACGAATTGTCAACAAAATAATTCAAGAATTTTCAACTTAAAACGATGAACTTTCAACACCCTGAATGGAATAGTTATAGTTACAGTTAAAAAATTAATTTTCAATCATCAAACATTAATTTTCAACAAAATAGTTACATTTTCAACCAAAAAATGAATTATCAACCCAAAAGTTATATTTTCAGTTAAAAAAAGTAATTTGATCAAAAAAAAAAAGATTTTTTATCAAAATAGTTCAATTTTCACCCAAAAAAATTAATTTTCAACGAAATACATGAATTTTCTACTAAAAAAGATGAAATTTTTAACCAGAAATGGAATAATGAAATTTTTAGTTAAAAAAATAATTTTCATGTAAAAGACGTATTTCCTATAAAACAGTAGAATTTTCAAACAGAAAATATAAAATTTCGAAAAAAGTGAATATTCGACCAAAAAGACGGATTTCCAACAAAACTAGAACCTCATATGCGCGCTCCGCGCGCGACCAATTTATTTACATGTATTTATTTTATTTGGAAATGAATTTCAATAAAATACAATGAAATTAATTTTTACTTCAATAATTTTGATTTGTACATTGCTTCACATGGATACCCTCTCACGATGCAGAATAAATAATTCTGTAAAAAATTGAGCCTATTCGTTGAAAAATAGCCAGACTCTAAATTTTTCAATCGAAATTGTTTAAATAATTAATAATTCTTGTACATTTACAAAACATAGTAAAGATTCATCGGAAAGACAATTGAGCCTATTCTTAAAAAAAGCCAAACTCTTGACTTGTTTGTGAAAATTGTTTAAATAATTATACATTCTTTGAAATTTGCAGAGTATTACAGCAAAAAGTTACTGGAAAGATATTCTTACCTAATTCTATAAAAAATGGAGCCTATTCGTTAAAAAATAGCCAAACTCTCAGTTTTGTAATTAAAATTGTTTAAATAATTGAAAATTATTGTAAATTTACAAAGCAACATAGATAACAGTCATCGGAAAGATATTCTTAGTTGAATTCAGAATCAAAGTGAGCCTATTTGTTGGAAAACACCCAAACTCTGAATATGTTTATCAAAATTGTTAAAATAATTAACAATTATTGTAAATTTGAAAAGTAACATAGCAAAGGCTTGTTTTTAATACATTCTTTTTAGTTCTGTAAACAAATTGAGCCAATTCCTTAAAAATAATGATATTACAAATAATAATTCTTGTAAATTTACAATGCAGCATTCCTTGAAAAATAGACAAAATCGAAATATGTTTAGGAAAATTGTTAAAATAATGATTAATTATTGTATATTTGCAAAGTATCGTAGAAAAGATTTATTGGGAATACATTCTTTCTTGATTCCCTTAACTAATTGATCCTATTCGTTGAAAAATGACCGGGTTCTTAATTAATTTATGAAAATTGTTTAAATAATTAATCATTCTTGAAAATTTGCAAATCATCATACAAAAAAGTCATTGGAAAGACATTCTCAGCTAATTCTGTAAAACAATTCAGCATATTTGTGAAAAAATAGCCAAAATTTAAATTTCTGTATGAAAATTGTTTAAATTATTATTAATTCTTGTGAATTTACAAAGCAACATAGAAAAGAGTCATCGGAAAGACATTCTCAGTTGATTTCGTAAACAAATTGAGCTTATTCGTTTATGGAAATTGTTTAAAAAATTAATTGTTCTTGTGAATTTACATAAGCAATATAGAAAATAGTCATCAGAAAGACTTTTCTCAACATCATAGAATAAAGTAATCTGAAAGATATTCTTACTTAATTCTATACAAAATTGAGCCTATTCGTTGAGAAATAGCCAAACTCTTAATTTTTCAATCAAAATTGTTTGAATAATTAATCATTCTTGTACATTTATAAAGCAACATAGAAAAGAGTTATCGGAAAGATATTCTCAGTTGACTCTGTAAACAAATTGTGCCTATTCCATGAAAAATACCCAAACTCTACATATGTTTATGAAGACTGTTTAAATAATTAATAATTCTTGTAAATTTGCAAAGCTTCATAGAACAGAGTCATCGGAAGGATATTCTTAGTGAATTCTGTAAAAGAACTTTAGCCTATTCGTTGAAAAATAGCCAAACTCTGAAGTTGTTTATGCAAATTGTTTAAATGATTAATAATTATTGTAAATTTACGAAGCAGCATAGAAAAGTGTCATCAGAAAGACATTCGTAGTTGACTTTGTGAACAAAATGTACCTATTCCTTGAAAAATAGCCAAACTCTAAATATGTTTATGAAAATTGTTAAAATAATTAATAATTATTGTATATTTGCAAGCTATCGTAGAAAAGAATTATTGGAAATACATTCTTTCTTGATACCCTAAACTAATTTATCCTATTCGTTGAAAAAAGGCCAAGGTCCTTCTGAAAAGTTAAACAAAAATGTAAAGTTGGTTTTTAAATAAAAAATTTTAAAAATTTATTATAAAAAATCCAAACAGAATAAAAAAATAAATGGTACTCAAAATTTCGAAAGTTTCAAACATTTTGAAATATAAATGAACTATGACTAAAACGTTACATCGAAAATGAATCTTTCAAAATGCGAATAAAATATTTAAAATGTTAATTAAAAGCCGCCTTTTTAAAAAATGCGTGAAAGGAATCGTATATATACCAAAGTATAAATGCATATACTTCCACTAAGCTTCTTATGAAAACAAACATCTCGAGTTCAAATAAACATAGATCGCTCATCGTCGATGAGATCGGCTTATGCTTTACTAAGTAACGGTAACGGTAACTAAACTACGAATACCCAAATTTTTGAATTTCGAACAAAATAATAAAATTATATCTCGATTCCCTGAATTTATAAATTATACAAAAATCTTCTTCTAGGTTAACATTTTTATTTAAATAATTGATTACAATCTCTACAATATGTTAATTAATTTAAATACTTTTTAGAACTTCCAATTTTTTTAGACAACTCTATACTTTCTTTTCTTTTTAAATATTAGTAACATTCCACAAACACAATAAAAATCGCGAGTTTTCGTTTTCGGGCATGAAAAATCAGGACATAACAGAAAAAATCAGAAAATCAGGATAGCGATACAAAATCGGGAATTGTCCTGATAAATCAGGACGTCTGGTCACGCTAATAATATATTCTTTCGGAATTCAGTGTCAAGTCGAAAAATGTAAAGAAAATAGAAAAGAGGCTTACGTATTTTGGGGTTAGAATCCTGTGAGTATCACGTATATAAACGCATTATTTATTAACCAGTTAATTCTGATTGAAATAACAAAAATATGGTGAAACACAGGCTTTACTTACCTAGAAACATCACGATGTTTTTTTCAGACGTATGTAATGTAATTGCAGTTGCTTGCCAAAATCACTTGTTTTTTTTCTATATTTATATTATTTCTTGCTGATTTTTTTTCGTTTTCTGATTAAACATGCACGTGCACGCCGCGGAACGCCGGTATTCCCCGGCAAGGCTGACTGTCGGCGTAAATCCAGCGTTCTGCGCATCCCTGGCGTCCACCTCAATATATTAGTGCGCGAAGTATTTAAATTTAATATACACGAATTGAAGAGCCATATGTCTGTATATTAAATTTCATATGTGCCATTTTAAAATGCATATTCATTGTATATACATTTCAATTTCATATGAAAAGTATATTAAACTTCATATGCCCTTGCATATTAAAATTGCAAACATTTCTAACAGTGTACTTTCCCCTGAGCGTACCGTAAAGTATAAGTAAAGCCATATTCATAAATAATGATAATAATTTAATTTGTTAGTTAAACGAATTACGGACTTCGTGAGTGAGTTTAAAATTGTTTCTTATTATATATTTTTTAATAAACACGGAATTGAACACTACTCAGGAGATACAGTATTTTTGTACAAGGTAAGCATTATAGATTCCAAGCTTGGTCAAATTTTCTTGAGTGACTATATTTATGACCTACGAAGATCTTTCACTTACTTCCAGCATAAGATCGCAAGAAATATATTTCCCAATACAACATTTCAGTTATTGTTCTCATTTTTTATGCAAAAAAATGGCCACAGCAGATTACTCTCAATGTATAGAACATTCACTGCGATTTACAAAAATCGCGGAGTTAAGTATGGAACTAAATGTAGCGAAAGTGTTGATGAGAATATATTATGATGAAAAATTATTTAACAATTATTTGTTTATCAATAAAAAATACTGATAACACTCTTTTAAAAATTGAAATAACTTTTTCGCCACATAAGTACTCAAAAAGTACTCAGAAGTCGTGATGACAAGACTTTGCTGTGAACAATTATTAAAAAAATATTCGTTTGGTAATAAAAAAACATACTACATGTTTTCAATCAAATAGAATCACTCTGTTGCCACAGAAGTACTCAAAAAGTACTTAAAAGTGGCGACTAGAAGATTTGGTTATACAAAATTATTAAAAAACTACTTCTTTTTTGATAAAAAAAACGTATTACACATTTTCAGTCAATTACAATCACTCTTTTGCAACAGAAGTACTCAAAAAGTACTCAAAAGTAGTGATAACAAGATTTTATTATGTAAAATTATTAAAAAACTGTTTATTCATTGATAAAAAACATATTACACATTTTCAATTAAGTACAATCACATTTTTGCCACAGAAGTACTAAAAAGTGGCCAACAAGTAATCGAAATTGGTGATAGCAAAGATTTTGTTAGAAACAATTATTTGTTTATCAATGGAAAAAGTCGTTTTATGTTCTAACAGTGAATTTTACATACTCACTTGGTGGAAAAATTTAGAAATATAGCCGTAGTTCTACTTACGGTACGCTCGGGTGCCGCTTTTGGGAAAGGTGGTCGACCATTTCGCTATCTGGTGCCAAACATCAGAACTAGAAAGAGTAGGTAGAATTTTAAAGATGAATTTTGATTTTTTCGGAAAAGTGCTTTTAAACTTGTTTTGTTGAGTTAAAAATAATTATTAAAAGTAAAAATAATTTTTTATTCAAAACATAGCGTTTCAGAGAGAATTTCTATTTTATACAGTGAAAAAACACATTTGTTGTCAAAAATGTTTTGATACAAAAAAATATTTTACTCTGTTATGTAAGTTTTAATAGATTATAAGCTCAAATAAACCATAATTCATGTGTATGGGAAAAATTTTGATGTAAATCATGAAAAGAATATAAATAATCGATGATTGGAATTAAAAATACGAATTACAACCAAACTTTTAGGTCAGACTTGTCAGTTAGCAAATATTTTGTGTTTCTTAATAACAATTTACTTTGAGTTTACGTTTGCTTCGAAATAAGTTCATTTAAGCTTATAATGTGTTGTAGTTCACGATAAATAAGTCAATAATTGTTTTTTTTAGAAAAACATTTTGGGAAAAAATGTTTGTTTTTTTTTCACTGTCTAAGATGTAAATTCCATCTGAAACACTTTGTTTTCGAAAAAGACTTATTTTTAGTATGCATTAGTTACTTTAAATTTTACAAGAAAAATCGCATAAGCACTTTTATGCACAAATGAAAATGCATGTTTAAAATTCTACCTACTCTTTTTAGTTCTGATTTTTGGCACCAGATGATGCATTCGACTTTTCCCAAATCTCAATACACAGGAAGAGTCTGTGTGACTTATTAGGGCTAGAATACTTTTTTTCAATTTACGCAAAATTGATTCCACTTTCATTTATAGGAATTTCGTCCCGGGACTTACAAGAAACGAGGTATTTTCCAAAAACACAACTTTCTAGTCTTTAGTCAATAATGCAAAAAACAATAGAATTGTTAAAACATCGCGATTCCCACAATAATGGGAAAAGACTTAATTTTTCAGATGTACGCAGTTTTTCGTAGATTTTATTTCATCTTTAATGGTGCAAAGGCACACAGTGTTTTTTTAAACTCAGTGGTTGTCCGCTTAAAATAAAAAAGTGGATATTTTGTAAAATAGCATAACTCGGAACCTATTAAAAATAACGGATTTTTAAAAAGTTTTTCGAATAATTATGTCCTCTTTCTTTTTTTTTTGTTGAAAATTTTTCCGTACAGTGTAATGGGAATTATCCGTTTACGGAAAAGTAACTTTTGGAATTCTTTAAAAAGAAAACCTGACTTGGCAATTGACCTGTTTTAGAGATTTTTATATGTACATATTAAAATAGCTTTTTCATTGAAAAATTCCTACTGTCATTTGTTTTGGGCATTTCAATAATTTTTTTCGACGCCTGGACTAGATACTTTAGCTATAGTTCTAAGTAAGAGAATACAAACAATCACAGAAAGAATTAGTAGAGGGGACTTATTCGTCACTCGCGTGTCTCGCACAAAGTTCAATTTTCAGGATCAAACGTGCTATTATGTAAAATGAGGGGCGTGCAATTATACTGGGACAGCGATTTACCGGAACCCAATATACCTTTGCAGTCAGTGATGAGGGGCACCAAGGAGGCGAAAGAGAGGCGCTTAATGGGTCAGCAGAGTTGCGCAGTTTACGGTTCGGCACTATAAGAAGCCACAAGAAAGAAGAAGGAAAAATTGTATGAAATTTGAAATACCAATGTATATTAAAATTAATATCTCCAGCATATGAAATCACTATTTGGGTACGTGTTTATTAAATTTCATATACATTCATGATAATCACTCAAATAATTCCATTTTATACAAAATCAAAATAAGATTAGCAGTAATTTTCGACTTTTAATAATAAAACATGATAACTTCTTACAATTAATCAAAAATAAAATTGGATTTTAAGTCAGAAAGTTCAATTACGTAAATAAATGACAGACCTAACCTACAATCAACTGTACTCACCTTAAATTTCTACCATTCAGGGCAAATTTTGGAAAGAGTTTCATATGTACGTTGCACTTTAATCATAAAAAGTAATTCAATCGACGAATTCTTGATTATTACTTCAATTGCGAATATTGCTTTCTTCGTATTGAAATGCTCATTGTCCCTCTGTTGCGAAATATTATTGAATAATTCTAGTCATCCACCGACTAAGTTAAAATAGTGCATGGCATTATCTTACCGTCGCTTCCCACTCATGAATAATTCTAATTATCCTTCGTATCGATATCAATGATAAGGGTGCATAATAAAATATCCTATGGACGTGTTCATATCATTTCCGCATAGTCTTCTGAGGAATTGTAGCAGAGGAATATCTCCACATTTAATATTTATGTCACCGACAATTTGCATAATTCTCTTCAATTTAAATTGTATTTCGAGAAAATAGCCATAGAGATAAGTTTCACTTTTACGAGTTACAACTATTCAACTTTGAAAAAAATGTCGCCTGATCGTAAAAGTGATGATGTTGATCTCTTATTTGAAAAAATATACCAGAAAAAATTGCAACACTCACTTATTGTGGAGGTAACGAAATCTGAGTTAATTTTTTATTTGAAAGAAAAGTTAATGTTATTTATTCTTCTTCACTTAGATTATACATATAATTACTATGTGATTGATTAATAATTACATTAATTAACTTAATGAAATGCTTAGCTCTATTTAAAACTGTTGAATCTTACTTGAGTATTTTTGAGCTTTTTGTTTTATGTATATTGCGTATAATAATTATGTTATGCCCTTTTAATTTCCCTTTAAGCGTTCTACAATTAGTGTTTTAATCATAAGTATTAGTATATCACAATTAGTATTCACTCCAATCTTTAATTACTCCATTTCATTAATATAAAATGGATTAAATTCCACGTGGATAATATCGCATCACGAGGATCGCATCAGATAACTGTAAATTGAATATGACATTCGAAGTATCTGGAATAAAAATGAAGAAATATATATTTTCAGTATGTATCTAATAATTATGGATATTTGAAGGCTGGCAGTACAAAACTAGATGACCAACTTTTTTTCAAAATAGGTTTATTGCATGAAAAATTCTCAAAATTATTAAATTATTAAAAATTAATAAAATATTAGTCATCATTTATTTGAAATTTCTACTTAGTAATAATTTCTTAACCTTCTGAGATTGATATTTCTCAAAATTATTATCACGTATTGAAAAAAAATATTTTCTCATTTTTTCCGGGTTTTGTAGTCAAAAAATTTCTGTCATTCTGTGATATCGTATCCTTCAAGTTGTGTGTTTCTCGTAACAGGTTACTTGTTTTTGATCGGACCTTCTTTATTCTCATGCAGCATTCTTACATTTCGGGAGCAAGTATTTCTTTTTACAAAAAATCGAAAATGCAATTCTGAATCGCTATCTAAAGTCGATTAATGATAATCATTAAATTCTCATCTTAAAATTCTCAAAAGGGTGTCTTCATTTTTTATTTAAACTGAAAATTGAATTTTTTATCGTAATCCGCAACCGACTCTGTAGGAATTTTAGGTTAGTGGCACCTTCATTTTTTGCCTAAATTCAGCAGCTCTTCAGCTTGAGGGTGCACTTTTATTTTAAGTTTTAATAGTGATTTCGACTTTACACAACCCTTTTTCGCTCCCCTGAAAAATTCCCATTTTGTTGGTTATCTACATAGTTTTGTACTGCCACGCTCCATTTAAGCGTAAAACTACAAGAAAAATTTATTTAAAAAATATTTATGTTCCTTTGAGTAAATGTCTATTAATTAATCAATCAATTACGTAAGGATTTTTAGGACCCCGCACCTTCATACATAAGATTTTATATTTTTTACTAAATATCTAAGAAACAAAAATCCATTCACTTGCGTTTGAATGGGTTTTGATGAATTCTGAATTGCGTCTCTGTCACTTTTCATGAGACCTATTCAGCAGTGATTATGAATGGGGATCATCTGAATCAGAAACAACAGGTCCGATAGAAAATTATTCATTTAAATTAAATTTTTTTAATTTAAATATTTTAAATTATTTGTCAAAAAATAGTTAAATTGACAACTTTTAAGCAAATCCTGGCATACATGGTCTACTTTTATCAATAGACTATTTATTTTCAGGCATTTTAATTGATTTGGTTGAACATTGTTTTTCACATATTTGTATCACACCACATCTGAATGAAACTTCACATTTACCTTATATCAATCTCAAATTCACAAAAACTATCACTCACGTTTTATTTTAAAGAAATTATCTTTAACAAGAATGCGGGTATTGAAATCCTAAACATTTGGATGTTTGTGATGCAAATAGATATGAGCGGATTGCGGACTTTGTTTCTGGCATGTGCACTCCCTGCAGCTTTGAGCATGTTCACTGAATAAGTGAACAATACTAACGCTTTAAGTGCAAATCTTATAATTCCTGCACAGGATAATTGATTGAAATTATTCTAAAAAGATATTTACAACTTCACAATGATTGAATTTAGAAATAAATTGTGGCATCAATTATTTTAATTATAAATAAAAAATAATGTTAATACGCATATTTAACAAAAATAATTAGAAAAAGGAAACTTCTATAGGAAATGCTTTGGACTCCCCCCTCCCTCCTAAGTAAGAATTCGTAATATTATCCGGATCCATTAAACTGTGGAAATCCGTTAAAATTTCTCAAAATTGATTAAAAGCCTTGAAATTCCGCGAAATATTTCGAAATCTGACGAGATCATTTGAAATCTTTGCAGTCCTTTCAAATTCACTGAAATCCTATAAAATCATTTATAATATTCGGAAATCCTTCGCTCTAAATTTGAATCAATTAAATTTTTTACTAATTTCAATCAGTGATTGAATTATAACTATGGATCAGTTATGTTTACTGATAAATTGGTAAGTTCTACTGATTTATAGATGAGTAACTGATTAATAGCTAGAATTCACTCACTTATTTAAATCAGTAAAAATTGTAACTGATCCTGTGACTTATCTGGAATTATTTCAAAATCTCTTTAAATCCCTTGAAAACTCTTAAAATCGGCGGGAATCGCTCTTAATTCCTTGAGATCTTATGGAATCCATAAGAAGTTTTGGACATCTCTTTAAATTCCGTAATACTTTTAAATACCTTGCAGTCCTTTGAAATATCTTAAAATCTATTGAAATCTGTTAAAATACGTCCAGGTCACTTGAAATCTGTCAAATATTTTAAAATCCCTTAAAATCTCATTTACGATGAAAAGAATTAATATATTCTTGATATACCCAGGAAAAAAGAACCGATATTTGCAGATTGAATGAATGAAAATCCAATCGGTTCGCCACATTTTTAATCTGTCACCTGTGCGCAGTGCTTTAAATCTGCCATTCCGCATTGTTTACATGTTGAGTGAATAGATTTGAATGAGACTGACTAACCTGAAATAATTCCTATGGGCATTCTACAATTCATTAATGTGCGCATGAATGGGTTGAAATTCAATATGAAATGGTGGTTTTGAAAGATCACATCCATTGGTAAAAATACGATGCACACATAGCTCAGGTTATGTTCAACTGAGTGGAATATGCAGATTACAATTTAAGAGAATTAATTGTTTCGAATGAGAAGCATGAAGTAATAAATTTGAATTGGAAAATGCAGATTAAACAAAAATTAAATTATAATTGATTGCACAATTTATTTCTAAATTCAATAATTGTGAAGTTGTAATTATCTTTTAACAATAATTTCAATCAATTATCCTGTGCAGGAACTAGAAGATTTGCACTTGAAGCGTCAGTACCGTGCACTTATTCAGTGAACATGCTAGTGGCTGCAGGGAGTGCTAAGTAAGAATTCGTAATATTATCCGGATCCCCTCTCCCCCGAAAAAGCCTTATGTAATTAATGGACGCTCCCTAGGGTATTTTGCCAAAATGTATGTTAATATATGGAAATCTAAGAACCCATCGGGACTATAATATTTCTAATATTTTGGTAAGAAGACGTATGTATTACGAACAGCAGCAAAAGTTTCAATAGACATAGGAGCTACCCAGCCAGCAGAAAAAGTAATTGGTCTAGCAGATCGTCTCATTATTTGTATCAGATTTATTTTCGAGGTATTGGACAGTGAAGTCCAATCAGTTTTATATACCGCATATCCAACCTCTTTGCTCTGAAATTAATAACAAAATAAAATAAAATTTTTTAAGTGAAATAGCGGTAGTTCTGGTAGGCATAATGACTGTTCAAATTAACACATAAAATAAAAAGTTCACTGTCTTAGAGAAATTTTTGATTAAATTATGAAAACAGAATTGATGCATGATGGGATCAAAAAAATCTCCTTGACAGCGAATGTGGAAAATTGTAATTCCGGAGATGTGCGAAATTGACATTTTATGAAAACCGTTTCCAATGGTTTCTGAATGTATAGAAACAAAATTTTCATGAATTTAAAAAGAACAGAATATCTATGCCTTCAAGTGTGAATAATCACAATGCTGGCAATTTTCACTCAATTAAAAAAAAAAAAATTGGTGCTTAGGTTTACTAATATTATTGGGTATAACTCTAGTTTAGTTTATGTAAATAATTATAATTTACCTTTTCAGATACTATATGTCCGTGCCAACAATACAGTAGGATTTGGAATAAGATGCTTAATAATGAAAAAATCATGGTCCAGTATTTCGTAGATATTACACTGAGAGTTGAAAGCAAATAAGTGCTAGTACAAACATCTACTGTTGTACAAAATAATTGAAACATAAAGACAAAATTGTAGATGTCGTTTAGTTTATCTCCAAATCTGCATTTTATAAGTATGATTATTCATTTATGTACATATTTATGATGTCTATTTATTTCATATTAATGAATATTGGGGTGAGTAGAAAATATAACTTTTCTTCATATTCAAAAGAAACCATCTACACAGTAAATACAAAAGTTGTCATGTATAGTAATTGCTTTTTGTCGAAAATTGGTCCTTCTATGATGCAAAAAGATGAAGATCGGTGACGGTGAAATGAAAAATTAGTGATCATTTATTTTTCTTGCCGATCTTCATTTTATTGCATGCCAAGATTACTCCCAGCATTTTTATCTGAATCACTTTTTACCCTTTGCTTTTGTCTGTGAGGGCAACCTTTGTATCTGGTTTCATAAAATTCGGCTTATGGGTACTCAGATTTAAAAATTAATTATAAAATATATGAAACCACAAAAAATGCCGCGCTTGTTTGGTATCCTATAACTTCAAATAGTTTCGAGGCAGTGTTTTGATTCGCGTGACAATCGCGTTTACTTTGATGATTGCGTGAGATATTGGAGAGTACTTAGAAAAGAAAAAAGAGATTTGTGTAAAGGTAAGATGGATGAGGACGAGAAGGAGGAGAAGGAGGTAACAACTATACTTTTTGACGTACACTTTTAAAAATGTTTGGAATTCTCCAACACTTTTACAATACAAACGTAAGGCAAAATTGCAAACACGGCATTGGAATTACGAAATTGCAATACATGTACTGTAGGTGCTGTATATCGTGGAGTCACCGTCGAGCATTCCAATACATGGGGCATAATTTCTGAAGTGTACCCACCTCGAAAACGAAAGTTGTCTGATCAGGCTGAAAATTGGCCCAATTGTAGTCCTACTAGATAGTACTCCTCACACCAAAATTTAATTTATTTTGATAATTATTTATCAAAGTGGAGGGGGTACAATTTTTGGGTTTTTTGAGAAAAGCCGTACTTTCAAACGTTTGTAACTTTTGTCCTATTGCCTTAAACAAAATTTCACTTGAAATGTTTTCGATAGAATTTTTCATAAAATTTCTGGTGGTGGTTTTTTTTCTTCAAAATATTTTTAAACGAAAGCTGAGATTTTTTCCTATAAGACCTCCAATTTTCAGAGTGGCAAATTAATTTGTCTTTGAGTAATAGAACGATACGTAAACAAGATGCCGTGATAGGGCGGGTGGCGCGCGATTTTCCCTAGTGCGCTCACGCCGAGGATCGTTGTGCAACGCTTTAGTGCCAGTTTTTTAAGTTAAGTAATATTACATGGTAATATTATCTGTCTTTCTGTTCGATTTTTTGGCGATAGTTTCAACAGTTGTTTTCTTTGCAGGCTTCTTTTGCGGTTTTTGTTTTTTGCCATTCGAGAAGATGTCGTATTTCTCAGAGGACGAAAACTTCTTGATTTGAAGTTTTCCGTCTTGAGTGGAAATGAAAGCGTGGTACTGTAATGTATCTGGCATCATGACAGCTTTGTCAAATCTGGTTTTCAGTCACTCGGTGGCTAAGGCGTGATTTTCTTTGCTGCTGAAAAAAATTTCGGTTTCCTTACAGTTACTGTTTGCCCACTGAAACAAAGCATGGAGAGTGAGCATGTGATGTTTCGGAGAACATTGTAAGCTTGAACGTACTGCTTGTCTCTTTATATTCGCTCCTATACCATCACATGCACCCTTACCATGAGATGTTCCATGGAAGTGCCATTCAGCTTGGATACCAAAATCTTCTTCATGGGCTTCGAGATTAACAAAGCTACTCCTATTTTTGAAATTTTGCCCTGTACCATCAGTGAAATAGTAGATTTTACTTGGCCTGAAATGAGTTTTCAAGTATTCTACTATTATCTTTTGATACTCGTGAACAGCCACCATGTCATGAGCTAAATTATCATTGCGCTACATTCTGGATTATGCAGGCGTAATTCTCAGCAAAATCGAAGCAAATCAAAAACTCCCCAGGCAATAAATTTTCCTTCAGGTTTTTGAAGAAAAATATAAATTTAAAAGATGTATATTCTCACTTCTAATTTTTAAAGCATATTCCCAATTAATTTTACACTTACAATAATGCAGGCCTTTGTTAATTCACCCTGAAAATGCAGAGAACAGTTATTCTAGCAGCATATAATATTACTTAACTTAAAAAACTGGCACTAAAGCGTTGCACAAAGATCCTCGGCCTGAGCGCACTAGGGGAGATCGCGCGCCACCGGCCCTATCACGGCATCTTGTTTATGTATCGTTCTATTGCTCAAAGACAAATTAATTTTCCACTCTAAAAATTGGAGGTCTTTTAGGTAAAAATCTCAGCTTTCTTTTAAAACTATTTTGGAGAAAAAAAAAGTGCCCAAGTTTGAAAAAAAGTTAAATTTATTTTTGATTTTCGAAAATTTGGGTCAAATTTTGATTTTTTTCAAAAATAGTTATTGCGACCAGAAAGCGTGTGAAAAATTCTATCGAAAATATTTCAAATGAAATTTTGTTTAAGGCAATAGGACAAAAGTTACAAACGTTTGAAAGTAAAGCTTTTCTTAAAAAACACAAAATTGTACCCCCTCCACTTTGATAAATAATTATCAAAATGAATTAATTTTTGGTGTGATGAGTACTATCTAATAGGACTACAATTGGGCCAATTTTTAGCCCGATCGGACAACTTTCATTTTCGAGGTGGGTACACTTCAGAAATTATGCCCCACATGTATTGTAGCATTTATAAGTCAAAAATTGTGCACAAGGAATTTACGGAATTCATGGGATTCATGGAATTCACGGAATTCATAAAATTCACGGAACTGATGGAAGTCAAGGAATTTACGGAATTCACGGAATTCATGAAATTCACGAAATTCGCGGAATTCATGGAATTTATGGAATTCATGGTATTTATAGAATTCACGAAATGATTAGAATCCATGGTATTTACGGAATTCATGGAATTTACGGAGTTCATGGAATTCAAGGAATTCATCGAACTCACTGAATTCGCGGAATTCATGGAATTCACGGAATTAATGAAATTTGAGGAATTCATGAAATTTATAGAATTCACGAAATTCACGGAATTTATGGAATTCACGGAATTTGCGGAATTCGGGGAATTAATAGAATCCATAGGATTCACGAAATTCATGGAATTTACAGAGTTGATGGAAAACATCGAAACTCACTGAATACATGGAATTCAAGGAATTAATGGAACTCACTGAATTCACGGAATGAATGAGATGTAAGGAATTCACGAAATTGATGGAATCACGAAATTCATTAAATTCACGGAATTTATGGCATTCGGGGAATTCGCGGAATTAATAGAATCCATGCAATTCACGGAATACACGGAATTCATGGAATTCACGGAATCCATGCGATTTAAGGAATTCACGGAATTCATGGAACTCACTGAATTCACGGAATTCGCGGAATTCATTGAATTCACGGAATTAATGAAATTTAAGGAATCCACGAAATTGATGGAGTTCAGCAATTACTGCAATTCAAGGAATTCATGGAACTCACGGAATCCACGAAATTCGCGGAATTCACAGAATTCATGGAATTAACGGAATTCATGGAATTCTTCGAATTTACGGAGTTCATGGAATTCACGGAATTCATGGAATTCATGGTACTCACTGAGTTCTATGAATTCCGTGAATTTCAACTATTTCGTGCATTCCATGAATTCTATGAATTCCATGAATTTCGTGGATTCCTTAAATTCCGTGAATTCCATGCATTTTGTGAATTCCATGAATTTCTTGAATTCCATAAATTTCGTGAATTCCTTGAATTTCATTAATTCCGCGAATTCCATGAATTCCGTGAATTCTGTGAATTCCATAAACTCCGTAAATTCGATGAATTCCGTGAATTCCATGAATTGCGCAAATTCCATGAATTCTGTGAATTCCATGAATTCCGTGAATTCCATGCATTTTGTGAATTCCATAAATTGCGGGAATTCCATAAATTTCGTGAATTCCTTGAATTTCATTAATTCCGCGAATTCCATGAATTCCGTGAATTCTGTGAATTCCATAAACTCCGTCAATTCGATGAATTCCGTGAATTCCATGAATTGCGCTAATTCCATGAATTTTGTGAATTCCTTTAATTCCGTAAATTCCATGAATTCCGTAAATTCCAGGAATTCCGTGAATTCTGTGAATTCCATGAATTGCGTAAATTCGATGAATTCCGTAAATTCCATGAATTTAGCAAATTCCATGAATTCTGTGAATTCCATGAATTCTGTGAATTCCATGAATTCCGTAAATTCCATGAATTCCGTAAATTCCATGAATTCCGTAAATTTAATGAATTCCGTGAATTCAGTGAGTTCCATAAATTCGTTGAATTCCATGAAAATCTTGAATTCCGTAAATTCCTTGAATTCCGTGAAACCTTTGAACTGCGTTTAATCCTTAAATTCCATGAAGTTCTTGAATTCCACGAAAGCCGTGAATTCCATTAATTCCGTGAATTCTATTGATTATTTGTTTCAGTTAATTTTTGAAAAACACATCAATGGAAGTATACTGTAACGATATTGTCAGTGAGAAAACTACTTACATGTACATGCTTTCGTGATGTTCTATCCACATCCCGAGGGCAACTTGCTCCTGTTTTTCAGTATTCCATGAATGTTTCGCGCATAATCCAGGATATTTTTGCATACGGTACATCAAAATTTCTAATTGCGCACAAAGTTGTAGCATCATTGCCATAAAAAAAGTATCAATCGCAATGGTTGCTTCTCCGACACCAAAGGATCCTACAGCTTGAAGCAAATATGTCAGCCAAAATAACAGTCTATTTTCAAGACTGTAAGGAACCCAAGATTTGTAAGGTAACGGTGCTCTTGAACCTTTGATTAAAGGTGATGCTGCTTTTATTATTATAGTTATGCCACCAATGACAAGAAACATGATTGTTCCAATTCTAGAACAGAAATAATTTAAATGAGCGCAAATGAAAATAATATTGCTGACTCAAAATATTTGAATACCTTGCAATTCTGTCAAATCTTTCCTGGACACGAAACTCAAAGAGATCTCGAGGACTGCATCTTTTATCAAGCAGCATATCTGTCAATTGAATCATTTCATCACGTTTGAAGAAAATATTTCCTATTTTAACACAGCCACCAAGCAGTGCAAGAACAAAGAAAAAACTTTCGGTAAACTCTTCCATATTTGGATTACCTCGAAATAAGTACATCAAAGTTGAAAACGTAAACATGTAAGTGAGGAAGATCATAACACAACTGAATAGATCATAAATTGCAAGAATTCTTTGCGAGAACATTTTTGGACGCCACATGCCAATGTACTTCAAGATAGTAAGCGAAATATCAGCTTTATACATTTTAAGTGGACTTGTTTCTGTTTTGAAAGGAAAACATTATTTACATATAAAATTACACTTTTTCGGTTGTAATGATGTATATTTTTTTCTTTCATTGAATTTAGATAGATGATCAGGTAGAAAGACCTAAGAGAATCCCAGGTGAAAATATCCATTCGAAACTCCACGTGAAAAATCGCGTAAAACTCTAGACGTAAGTTTACTACTGTAAATATCTCGTAAATAATAAGATACAGGCAAAAATGGATGTCATTTTGTAGTTTTAGGTATCCTGCGTACTTTAAAATCATATCTCAATTCACAGGTCTAGTGGTGGTTTTAAGACTTGAAGTACCCGGAAACTAACCCCACGTGATGCTTTCCCGTTTTTTCCTTGATTAAAATTACCACTCGAATTTCACGTGGATTTTCTCTATTTGTGTATTTCCACATGGATATCTTGAAAATCTGTTCAATATTTCGAAATCCTATTTGAAGAGTAGCATGCCATAATGTTTTTTTTTGTTTTTGTTTGCTTATAAAATTAACAATTATTATCGAATGACACATTGTTGTCACTTAGCGTCACTGGTAACATAACATAACAATAATTAACATGAAAACTTGTTTCTTTCCACTTTTAAAAATATCTTGTCGATAATAGCAAGTAATTTTATTACAAAATATTATTTCAAAAACGAAAAATCCATAATGTTCACTACGTGATATTATAATTTGTTTATAGCAAAGAACATTACTTATCAAACATATTTTGCTTCCACGCACTTCTGCGCATAAAATACAAGAGATACTGAGCGTAAGAAAGTGTTTTACAAAAAGACAGAAGGAAAAGGAAAGAATTGATATTTATTCGTTATTTGCATTAACATACAATTTCAAACAAATTCAAAAATCGCTTCAACATATCAATTTTAAATTCAAATCTGAATTTCAAAAACTGTAGAATAGGTTAAGAATTGCGTTCTAAAAGTTATTTTGAATTCTTTAATTTTGATTTCGCCTCACTGTGCCGGTCGTTGCGCGTTGGTAGGGAGGCCGCGGGGCTATACTAAAAAAGCAATTTTTTTTTTGCTTTTGAATGATGAATTATACGATCAGGAGATGGATTGACCTTTCTGTAAAATCGTGATAATCTGGGTGAGGCCCTTATTGCATGCTACTCTTCATTTCTAAAAACAAATTATCTTCATGCTTAACTATATAAGCGTTTGAAATTCAAAATTTACGTTTTTTAATTTTACTAATTTTTTTAAACCTAAACAAATGATAGAAATAGATATTAATGCGTAAAAGTAAAAAGTAATTTTCTCTTACATCTATGAAAGTGTTTTTTTGCGTAACAATAATACGACAGCTGTAAGACACTTAAGTTAAAAGGCCACGTATGTATTTCATGGTCTATAACTTCTAGTTAGCCAGGAACGTCTCTTTCTCTCCCCTTCATTAATAATTACTTCACATAATGTGTCATGCATCTTGTTTCCTGGTATTGATGTGCAATAAGGGGTAAGATATTATGAAGCATTGTCGAGAGTATAATAATACTTCTCTTAAATAATTTCTAACGGTAATTTGCATACAAGTGCGACTAAGCGACAACTCTTCCTTCACATTCAATTTTCATGAAGGCATTAGGAATATGGTGAAGAGGGAAATGGTACGAAATTTCGATGGAAATACGGTGTGAAACTTTATTGGGAATTACGATATATTGCTGTGTCATTTTGTGCTCGAAATTGTTTATCAATTTATGTTGTTTCACAAAATAAGGAAAAAGTATCATAAAAGTTGAGTTAAATTAAATTAAATTGATCCACTAAAATTTAAATTATAGTTTACTACAGTTAAATTAAAGGAAATAATTGTGTTGTAGTAAAGAAAGGTTTGCGAGAATAATTACATATTTTCGCTTTCTCATAGAGGAAGGTGTGTAATGAATAAGGTTTGTAAATCAAATGAACTTTTTTGACATATTCAGTAGGGTGGGTCAAAAATAAAAGAATCTGAAATCCGAAATCGCTAGAACGTGAAAAAGTAACGTATTGGGACCCTAAGCAAGTATTTCTTTCTGGAGTTCAAGTTTTTTTTACATTCCTGGAGGACTTTGAAGTCTTCCCAATTTTTTGTGTGAATTTTAATGAAACATCTACCAGGAAATAATTTCTATTTAATTCAACCCTGTTTTCGGAAAAAATTCTTCATACTTATATAAATAAGAGGAAATTCTTTTCGGGTACTTGAAAGCTTTCCAGTGACAACAATACACTAGGAAAACTTTTTCAAGACCCAGGAATTTTAACAAAAAATTTTTCATGATAAATTTGTAGATCTCTTTCGAGTGAGCAACTTTTGTTTATTAACTTTTTTCGTATCTTGCATAGTTTGACCGTAAAATGGAATTTTTCATTTTTAATAACATTTTTTACGATTGAAACGAAAATATGCGCCTTCTCAAAAAAATAGTATCAAGAAAATTTGTTCATCTTTTTGAGATAAACAATATTGCTTCTCAAAATTTTGTTATATCTCGTATAGTCTTCCTGGATAATTGCATTTTTTATTTTTTAAAAAGCATTTTTCATCAATAAAACCACAACTGTTGGTCAAAAATGGCCGGTTGAAGAACTTGTCCTTTCTTTTCATCTTATAAAATAGTGTGGCGAAGCTCAATCGAATCTGATATACATACAGACAGACATACATATAGACAGACCCCTTCGTAAAAATAATTTTTTCTGACTCAGGGGGTCTCAAAGCGTGTAGATTTGATGAAAACCGACGAAGTCAAATTTTACATAAAACAAATACCTTCTCATTAGGATGAGAATGTAAATAAATCGAAAAGACCCAGCAATCGAAATTGTAGCAAAAATTGAAATTTCTTATTCAATATAATTTTTTCTAGTGCATTTCTATGCTAAAACAGCCCACACATGCTCATAAAATATTCAATTTATACAGATAATTACAGGAAATACCAGAATCGAAATTTTAAAAATTCGCTGTATTTCCAATTTCGAATCCTGGGTCTTGGCAATATATTTTCTAGTGCATTTTTGTCACTGAAAAGTTTGTAAGCAGCTGAAAGAATTCTTCTCTTATTTGCTCAGGTGTTAACAATTTTTTTTCGAAAACAGGGCAGAATTAAATAGGCATTTATCTTGGAAATTACTAATTAAAATCCACAAAAAATAGGAAAGACTTTTGTGTCCTCCAAGAATGTAAAAAAAGTTGAAATTTAAGAAAATTTAAAAACTCTGCAAACAAGAAAATTTTAATACTTTATTAGGATGCTAATGCGCTTTTTTTTGCATTTTATTGATTTCAAACTCTAGAAATTTTCACTTTTGACCCATCCTAATATTCCGATATAATTCGACCTCAGGAACTCAGAAATGATATTTGTTTTTAAATTTACTTGCAACTTTTTGGTTTGTTTTCGTACCTCCCAACTGTTAGAATAAATAAAAAAGCGTTCTTGCCTGATACAAAAACAAGAACAATTTTTTTGATAATTGATGAAAATTGATATGTTAACTTCAGAATTCATACTTAAAAATTTGTCATAAGGACAACTGCAGGATTTCATGGGGAGCGGGTGCTAATCTGATAAACTGCACCCGCTTCCAGCGAAATCGTGGTAAAATTTCAGCTGTAACCACGTCTCACGACCGTGAGATATGTGGTTACAGTCTGCGACGGATTAAGGATATTAACCAGTGAAAGGTTGGCACCTCCAAAAGTGCCGATGATCAGGACGATTAGCTCAACAGAATATTTTGGGTATAACCGTAGCAACTCCCTTGCAAGGTCTTTATAACTCTCTTTCTTTTCATTCTCCTTGGCGATGATGTTTTTTTCAGCTGATGCCGAAAATTCGATAACGAACATGGTTCGCTTCTCGAAGTCAAGGAGAACTATGTCAGGCCTGGATTGCGCAACAGAAACAATTGTCGAGAATATAAAGTTCCAGTATTGCGGCAATTCTCATTTTCGGCAATTGACTCTATTTTCCTAGGACAGTTTGTCGGAGTGGTATTAGGGCTCATGCCGTAAGAGTGAGAAAGATGGTAATAAAGCACTCTTAGTGCCGCATTGTGCCTTCGGATGTAGGTCATTCCCACATGAGTTGGACAACTCATGTGTGTGTACGACACGCTCTGCAGCTATCATCGGGAATATCGTGGCTCAAAATGTGGCGACGGTATGGTAGAGTGGAAATGACACCGTCTTGACATGCCAAAATGAAACCCTCCGTGCCCGACTTCAATCCGGGTGATTTAAGGAAGGCAAACGTTAGCTCATACGACATCGACTGATCATTCAAATTTCTGTGGAAGATGCTGTGCATCCTTTTGTCGAGGAGCTGTTCGCGGAAGTTTTTCTCCTGTGCTTTCTTAATCCAAGCCTTCAGGAGTGAGTATTCGAGATGGATATGATTTGATGCATTTTGCTCACCCCTGATATTGAAGTCAAGGCCGAGTGTTTCAGTAGCCTCCTCCGCTGCTTTGTATAGAAACGCTCATATGTCCACATTTTCGTGCGTTCCGACCATTTTAAGAAGACGATCTCGTCGATTTGCGACTATGTGCTGTACCTAGAATAATCCTGTTGTAAAGGCATTCAAGATTTAGTATACGGCGACCACCTTCACGGCGTTAGATGTAGCATCGCGAAACAGAGGACTTAAGGTGCATGCTTTTGTTTATGTGCATTACCTTTCGTGACCCGATATCACGGGATCTGAGTTCGTCCTTCGTCCATGGAACCACTTCAAATAAATAGGGTACTACCGGGACGGCAAGCATGTTCATTGCAGATATTTTGTTCCTCGTCGACAGTTCGGAAGGCCAAATCTGCCGGCTGAGACGTTTGTAGCTGCTTCGGAGAGTATCCTTTATAGATGTCACGTCCTAAATGCGGCTCTGTGGCACGCCCAGGTATGTATAGGTCTCTCCAGCGCTATATCGTCGTATAGCGCTTCTGTTGACGAGCTCAGGGTCTTCGGGGATGCCATTAGGTTTTCTTTGCTTCAAATGAACCTTGGTGTATTCTTCGACAATTACTAGATCTTGGTGTAGTTGCGCTTTATTTGTAGTATAGATCTTAAGATCATCCATGTAAAATACATAAGTAACCTTATACTTTCGATTTCCAGGTTTGCCGCAGAAGTACCTTTCGGAATGACGAAGTGTGAGAGACAGTGGCAATAATGTTAGGCAAAAGAGGAGTGGGCTCATGGTGTCGCCCTGAAAGACATCTCTCTGAAAGGTGACAGTGTTAGTTGTCACACGATGTTTTCCAGATGAGATAGTAAATCTGGGTTTCCAAAGCGGCATCAGTCTCTCTATGCACCTCACGATGTGGGGATGCACGTCTAAGCTTTTCAATAGACAGATGATAAGTCTATGGGAGGTTGTATCAAAAGCTTTCTGGTGATCAATCCAGGCCATCAATAGGAAGCGCTGGTAGGATGCTGCGTCTTTGCAGACACATCTATCGTTGAGCAGTTTCTCCGGACACCCTTCTACGCCTTTCTTTGAGCCGCGTTGTCTCTGGTTGGGCGGATCGTCTAGAGTAACTGGAGGATCTTGGAAGAGTCGAGATGGGTCAGAGAAAAACTGTTGGTTTTCTCTGACCCACCTCTCCCTCCGCTCAAGACTTCTCCTAGCGTCAGATAATACCCGTATTCTGTCAACAATATGATGCCTGATGGTCAGCAGTTTTGACTTGTTAACTGTGTGATAATGGACCCGCAGTTCGCGCGCAAACTGTCGAACCTTGGCGGTGAAATTCCTGCCAGATGTTATGTAGTCAATCACACACTGAATGCGGGACGCGTACTGTCTGCCCAGCCTATCTTTGTGGTGAGCTGATGCATTCGTCTTTTGGTTTTATGATCACCCGTTGCTTTTGTTTTATGGTTTGCATCCGCCAAAGCTCTCACTGCATTATACACACGACAACTGATAGTCCAGAGGTCGGACTCTTTGGGCACAGCACAGCACAGCACAGCACAGCACAGCACAGCACAGCACAGC